>CAJPEX010002940.1:0-33515 GCA_905338405.1 Notodromas monacha
GCGTAGCGGAAATACATTAGCTTAAAAGGGTCGTGCGTAAAGTGAAAGGTGTTGTGGTCATTAATATGACTACAATTTATAGATATTTATAGGATGATTAAATTTTAAAAATTGTCATTCTCATAGAAGATAAAAATAAATTTTTTGCAATGGCACATTAATTTGACAAATAAGTCCTCCCTGTTGAACACCAAATACACTTATGAATTTCAGACTTCCTCCATTTGTGATCAAATAATGAATCCAAATTATTCCTGTTTTTTCTTTTAAAGTTTCCTCCCATGAGTTCATATTAACATCAACATATTTACAAAATGGAGATTCTTTTCACTTTTCTATTTCATAAAAACTACGTTATTATTGCAAGGTGAATATTGAATATTAATAACAATATTTATGCGATTTTTGACATGGGAAAAATGAGTGTCATAATCAGACAGCATTTGAATTTCTACAAAACCCCGGTATTCAGACTTTTCGTATTTCTTGCCATTTTAATTTTTATTTTTGTTCCACGAAGCGACCAAAACAGTGCAAGTGGATTAAAAATTAAATAAACAAAGAGAAAGAATTCTCTTTGAAATGTGCGCTGGTGAAACGTAGTCCAACATTTTCCTATAATCAAGAAAAAAAAACAACACAAAAAAGAAGAGAAAAACCTCCCCGAAATAAATCATGCCCAGATGGGTGAAGGTGTCGGTGCCCGAGCACCCAGGGCTCCCAACCCGCGGCGGCTTCATAGCCTCGTCTAAACCCAGTGGCGGCGGCGGCGGTGGCGGCAATGGGTCGCCGTCCAGCCAGCGCATTCTGGCGGCAATGCCGACGAGCTCAGCCTCAGAAGCCGAGCTGGAAGAGCCGCCACTGAGGCGCCATCACCACCACCACCATCATCATCGTCCCCGACAAAACGACAGTCCGCACAGGCGCCACCGAAGCGTCCGCGTCCCACACACTGTTGTACACAGTCCGCCGCCGTCCAAACGGCGCCTCGTCTACGGACTCGCCATCATGGTCGTTGTTGTTGTGGTGAGAAAAAAAAAATCCTAATTATCCCTCGGAATAAATTAAAAAAATATATTATAATTAAATTTCAATAAATATATGCATATCTTAGATTGGTGCCACAAACAGAAAATTTAAAAAAAAAATGCCAGAATAAATGTCAAAAATGGAAACAAAGGAGAATTAAAATTGTCCATTGGACCACATTTCAATTAAAAATTTAGATCATAGTGTACAGTGAGATACCAAAATTCAGACACCCCAACCGATACAAACGATTCAACTTTGGGACACTTGAAAACAAAACAAAAAATCAGGCCCAACATCCAGACAAGTTTGGAAAACTTTTCTGTAATTTTCCCAAAAAATTCAAACACTTTACTTTTTATTTTGATATCTTTTGAAGATATCAGGCTATTTATATTCACAAAAATTGAAGAAATATTTCATGATAAATTCAATCTAATTCATAATCAAGAGCAAGCTGATTTTGTGCTTCTTTTTTCAGAGTTTTTTCTATCATTGGCGCATATTCTGGCAAGGTTTTTATATTTTTTATTTGTGTTTTAATCTCCCTTTGATACAAAAAGATCAGATTATATGTGGTTTTGTTCTGCACTGTTGTTTTCTACAAATTGAAGTTGAGGAGAAAACATTTTATTAAATGTTTGAGAACTTATTCCAAATTTTCCACAAAAAGGAGAACCAATTAACTACATTGGCTTTGAAAATGAGACTTAACTTAGGGACATTCTGACATCAGGACACTCTTGATGCACCAATTACATCCGCATCTCAGGGTCTCACTGTATTTTATTTTCAAAATACTGTACTCCAGTTATTTCCAGTCTCCAAAAATGGATTGAGTGTCTTACTTGGGGATACGTTTTTATGCAAATTTTAGGCTGGAAAATTTGGGTTGCATATATCTTACTCAAGGTCACATTGTACAGGAGTGAATAATAATGATCAGTAAATTTAACAAATGTTAAATTAATGTTAATGTAATTCATGTTTGTTTTATCATTCAATTAGCTACATTATTTTAGACTTGATCCATGCTGTCCAAAAATCCATGTTATGCTTTCACTTCACATAGATGTCACTGGTATGTGTTTTGCTTTTCTTCTAATATTGGGATCCACTGGTAACCCCAGTTGCTGTACTCAATAAATTCCATTATGAAGTACAGTGATGAAAATTTTGAAGGTAGTTCCAGCAAAGTTGAGGGATTTTCAATGAATGAAACAAATTAACAAATTTTACCAAGAAAGTCTCAGACATGTCTTCTAAAAGAAGCCAACTTATCAAGCTCTGCTTGTCTCACAAAACTGAGCTTTCAAAGAAAGCGCCAGAATTGAATTTGTTCCACCTCCTATTCCAGACAAGTTTTATTGTGTGCCAAACCTTGTCCTTAGATTTTCACCATGTGAATTAGGTTCCATCCCAACTCCCACAAAAGCAGCAAAAATCTGCAAAAGACCAATGGTCATGAAACTAGTACAGTAATTTGAAGAAATGGAAAACTATTGATACTAGAACCTCAATTTTATTTGGAATATTCCATTCCTTAAGTAAAAACGCCTATTTTAAACCCCTTTTCCTTCTGAAAGGACACATTGTGCTGAATCTCTGAACAGTGAAGAGCTTGCAAATGCTTGACTTGTTGAATTTTGAAAGAGTTGAAGTTGTTCATTTGTCAATCTGCAAATTACACCAACTTTATAATAGGGCGTTAAGTCACCCCATTTTCAGCACAACAAACAATGGTTTTCTTGTAAATAATGATTCCCAACCTCATCTCTGTGACATACAGTATCTTATCAACTGATTAACGAGAGGCTGTTCAGAAAAACAATAAATTTCACAATTAGGGATAATTGCATGGAATCCCTGAAAGAAATGGAAAAAATGTAACCACATCAGGAAAATGTTCCAAAAAAAAAAATCCCAGTAAAGTAAAATAAAATGACAAAAGGGACAAGACCATGTTATGTTATCAGTGTTTCAAAATGGAGTATTTCAAGAAGCCCTTTCATCAACTGCAAACAAGCTTATACAGTTATATATTGTTTACAGCGCAGTCAATTAACATGATATACAAATGGTACCATCAACTGATGGCTATTAATTCCTAATTAATTTATGGACCCGTTAAGACTGTGAGGGTTCCAGAGTAATTAACCAAAAGACAAGTCGACAACAACCCACAAGCACCTGCTTTAAAAGCAAGGTTCATTCATACATAATGACATTTCATGGGTTCTAATTTTCTGCCGCAGACAGATTGAATTTAAATGACGCTCAATTGTTTTTTTTCTTTTCTTTTTTACATTGAGAAACTGCAAAAGTCTGAAATTCTTCAAGGCTTGTCTCATGAATTGATCATTTTCATTGTGATAAAATAGAGATGACGTGAAAAAAGACGTAAAAGAAAAAGTTGGAGATCATTGAAGATTGAAGTTGCCATTGAAGATTTTTCTTCTTAAATTAAACCTTTAATCAACTGATTACATCCGCGATTCTGCTGATTTTTTTTATCTCTTATTCCGGCCGCTTTTGTCTTCATCTAAAATTTCCATTTTAAAAGCTTTTAATTTCCATATTAAATTCCAAATTAAACGAGAAAATTTCTAGAGGATATAGCTCAACAGCGGCTCAGTTTACGGACTTTTTGAACAACGTAAGTCCCTCTGCTGGAGGTACAAAAATAACATCGTGCAAAAAAAATGCAGTTCCTGTTAATACTCATGAATATTTCATCTTTTTCGAATAAAAAAAACAATTCCTCGGATAAAAAAAATAGGCTCACCATCCAATTACAGCACCTGCATATTTTTGCCAGAGGAATATTGCGCTCGATTTCCGCGAAAAAGCACTTCCCCTAAATGCCGCGACCTGCGGAGTAATGGAAATCTTTTTTCGGCAAGGCGAAAAAAAAAATTAAAATTTTTTCAAAGATATTTCCTAAATATTTATAACAGGCAGAAAAAAAAATATTCAGAGGATCAAAGGTTAAAGAAAAATTGCAGCACCCGTGGAAAAAAACAAGATAATTGGAAAGCGAATCAAGAAAGTTCAGGCGTATATAAAAAAGTTGCGTTTCAAAACAAATTCTCGGTATAAAGTGAATTCAATAGTTATTTTGAATTTCAAAAAGAAATTCTATCGTATTCCTCAAAGGCGAGTATCTGAAAAAAAATACTCATAACGTGAATGAAAAAATAAATAAACAAGCAGGAACTAATATTAATTTTCTTAAGGAGTGACTTGGACTGATTTCGTTTCTTTTTTAAATCAGTATAAATCAATGACAGCCACAGGAAAATGCTGTAATGAAGTCTCGTGCAAATTCACTTCATGAACCAAATTCTGCATCAACCATTTCCGAATATTTTTCTCCTTCTAAAATACAATTCTATCCTCGATTCTTGATGTCAAGGAAAATCTTTTCAAAGAAACATTTCAGAAAATCACTGTGTTTACTAATGCAATTTTGTATCAGTTTTCGAGGCCGCCTCGACAAATTTGTCTACTCCATATATTAAAGATATGTAAATATCTAAAAAATAATAAAAATAATAATATATACAAATAAATATAATTTCCTAATGTTTTACTTTCCATTCATTTCACAAGAAGCTGCCTGGAATTCTTTTCATTTATTTTTCGAAACCAAAGAGCATCAGAACCCTGACGTATTTCAAGAGCCGCAAGATGGCGTGAAATTTTCCCACGACGTCATCGTAGTAACGGTTATCCCAAGCACAAAAGACCATTCTTTTTTTCTTCCTCTTTTCAGGCAATAAATTATACAATCACGCGTGTTTCGTGACCAGCAGTTGGCAAAAAGAGAAAATAACTCAGCATAATTCATATAGGTGATGCATAAGAAGAAGAAAATAATAAGAAAACAGGTTGCAGATAAGGAAACATCTGGAGACGGAATAAGAGCGCGGGGTGTCCAACCTTTTTTCATCCACATCTGTTCCAATGTGAAAAATCTTTCAAAATTCTGAGTAAAGTTGTTGTATGTACTCAAATTTTTACTCACAGCAGTTTTCTTCATTCAAAGTTTTAATCCAGCTGTGAAAGAGAAAATCTTGGCCTGATTCTAAAAGGATTTTTCAAAAAATATCAAAGGTTCAAGTCTGAAAGTCACATTTTGATCGGATTGTTGTATTTCTCCCATCATTTCCCCATCCATTCAGCTAATAAAAAAATATATTACCTCCAGCACAGAGGGACTTCCTTCTCTCTTTGTGACTTGAATGCTATTATACAGATGACAACATTTCAATTTACTGTACAGATGTACAGTATTCAATGCTCTAAATGTTACATTTGAGTTGAAAGGTATTCATTGAAGCAATTTCAATTGGCAGACACTTATTTTTTCTTGGAATTCTGATAAATATCTCTTCCAGAAAACACCAATTAAAAATTATATAATGTAAGTCTATGGAAAACAGGACTCAACTTAGGGACATTTCGACTTGGGGACACTCTTGATGCACCTATTATGTCCACATCCTGGGGTCTTGGTATATATGTTCAACCCTTCAAGGGCTATTGCTCTACATTTGCAGTGAAATTGACCAGATCAATTTGTTTACCTTTCTCATCCTCAGCATTTCATTCATTCTCAACTTAGGGACACCAACCCTTGATGCAACAATTATGTCCACATCTTGGGGTCTTGGTAAATGTTCAACCATTAAAGGGTTATTGCTCTACATTTGCTGTGAAATTGACCAGATCAATTTGTTTATCTTTCTCATCCTCAGCATTTTACTTATTTATGAATGAATGAATGAACAGAAAACTTTATTTGCCGCTTTTCAGCGTTCACAAGGCATAACCAGAACTCCCGCATCCAACCCAACTCCCCCAAATACATTCAATCATTTCAAAGCATGAAACAAAGCACAAACCAATGACAAAAATAAAAGAGAACACACTCCACAAAATAAAACTGGACATCCTATTTATTTATTTGTTTTTGACTTATCCTCAGCAATTCATTCATTCTCAACTCAGGGACACCCACCCTTGATGCACCAATTATGTCCACATCCTGGGGTCTTGGTATATGTTCAACCCTTCAAGGGCTATTGCTCTACATTTGTTGTGAAATTGACCAGATCAATTTGTTTACCTTTCTCATCCTCAGCATTTTATTCATTTATTTTTTTTTGCCTTCTCCACGCATGTAAATGTTGAACACCCCCATGGAAGCAATAGAATGAGCCCCTGAGGGCGTGAGGGACAGAAACGGGATTCCTGGTATCCACTGACCCATGACTAGGCACCAATAATAACCAGCGTCACACATTTGCTCAACCGTGACCTGTTCCGGCAGGCAACAAATATAACAGATGGATTCATAATTATGCAAGCACCCGCGTTTTTTTTTTGGGTAGACATGCATAACTCCCTGATTCAACCAATGTTCCACTAGCTCCTCGCCACATGTTCTTCTATAATGCCTCATGAGATTTTTCCATTACCTACATTCCCTGTTATTTTTCCATCCTTGCCAACACATGTAACCAGTTGTTACGAATTACGATGGTAGTGAGTGAACCGGGGACACGCATGGTTGACGCGTTCTCAGAGTTCAGATAAATGAAATTCAGAATGTCTCAAAAGTGATTGGGATATTTTCTTAAGTACACAATGAGGTACCAGTGAGTTGAATTGAATGGCAAGCTTTATTTTCTGCTTTTCAGCATTCACAAATTTCAAGCATTGCTACCACATCATCCAAACCCCCTCCCCTCCGCACCCATATTCATCCAAACACATTCCATCACATACAAATTGAAAATGGAGAAATAAACTGTACATGGATATTAAAAGAAAAGAATATACATCCCAAAATGTACAATTGAACAACTGATGTAAATGATGTACTGATGTGATGTCAGAGTTCAGATTTGAAACTCAGAATGTCTGAAAAGTGATTGGAAGGTTTATTTGTTAGTACACAATGAGGTACCAGTGAATTGAATTGAACTGCAAGCCTTATTTTCTGCTTTTCAGCATTCACAAGTTTCAAGCATTTTTCCCACATCCAAGCCCCATCCCCTCCACACCCACGTTCATCCGAACACATTCCATCACATCAAAATGGAAAATGGAGAAATAAACTGTACATGGATATTAAAAGAAAAGAATTTACATCCCAAAATGTACAATTGATCAACTGATCTAAATGATGTAGTGATGTGATGTCAGAGTTCAGATTTGAAACTCAGAATGTCTGAAAAGTGATTGGAAGGTTTATTTTTTAGTACACAATGAGGTACCAGTACATTGAACAGCAAGCTTTAATTCAATTGAACAGAAGCTGGGTTCTTGGGTGAAAAATTGACTTCTTCAAACAAGTGCCAGAGCCCTCTATTGGATCAGATTAGCTATTTAAAAGCAGTCTTCCTTGTCTCCGGCTGCAGAAAAGAACAATTCAGCTCAATCAAAAGCATTAAGCAAGGAATGTATTTTTAAAATTCCCTGTACAGGAATCCTAAAATAGATTTGTCTATCAATGCTAGCAACTCTTTAACTTCAATTTTGAGTTCTCCTGAAAAGTCAAGTTTTCAAGAGTATGATTATTATTGATACAGCATAACAAGTATTTCTACTTTCAAAATTTATTAAAGCATATGTATGGTTAATATTGGTGGAAGAATACCGTGATGACAATTCACCGTGGTATTCCATTATTTTAGAAGTCTTTTTGAATTGATTCTTTGCAGGTTTCCTGTTGCCTTGCATTCTTGCTGTCAGGCACAGAGTCTTTCCTCTCCTCAGGCTCTCAAAGCAAGGTCCTGGAGCCAGTCAACATAACCAGGTCAACACCTTCACCAACAACACCCACTACAACCCCCAGTTACTTGGACAACCATGCCTTCTCCAGTGAGGAGCCAGCTGTGATACAAGAGGAAGTCAAGGACATGGACATGGCAGCAGACAGTACCATGGTGGAGAGTCTGCATAAACCTGTTCTGGCCACTAGACAATGGACCAATGCTCATGGTCAAACTGTTGCCAATGACAGGCAGCAAGTGAATAGGGTCAGGTATGCTGGGAGGACAAAGGCTCCCAGTGTGGAGGTTCCCAGGGCTCAACAGACCTCTTCATCCAGAAGGTCTGACCAGCCAGCAAATCACCAACATAAAGCTTTGGATGATAGTGGTGAGGAATCTTCATGACTTGATGGTTTAGATACTTAGGAAGAACTGTTGGCACCTTGATACTTCTTTAGCTCTCTTTTGTTCACAAATAACAATTTTAAAGCAACTTTCAAATTCAACATCAATGAAACTTAAATTATTGTTGACATTATTTTTAAATATTTTTATTTATTTTTAAATACTTGGTACAATTTTGTTGGCCTTCAAATTCATAAACAGGAGGTACTCCTATTTTAACAGAAAATGAAAAGCACTTTGCAACTCACTCACCATTCTATTTCAAGATGATTGTGCCAAAAATAGAGTTTTCAGCAAATTCTAGCTTGGCAAGGATGTTTTCAAGAGTAGAAATAAAAGCATAAAAATAAAAACCCAGTGAAACCACATTTGCATGTCTGTTCACACTCTGAAAATCTTTTTTTATTTACAGGGAGAGCATTCAGAGAAAAATGGCTGGAAAGAGCAGTTCCACCAGGAGTGTTCCAACACAAGTCTGGTTGGAGACCACCTGGTCTACCCCCTAGACCTGGTCCACCTGGAGGGATTGTTCCCTATGGGTAAAACCAACAACCCCATAAAACAATTCATCTCCAAACCTACAGCATGTTATTTTTTGCTTTAGAAGACCATTAAGGAATAGTCCAGGCAGACCAGAACCACTGGTGAGACCAGAGCTTATAGACTTCTTTGAGAAGAACCCAAACCTGCTGGAGAAGTTACTCAATGAGACAGTTGAGCGTGCTGAGGCCAACCATCAAGTTGAGGTACCACCAATTGACCTATTGTCTTGGATGACATCAGAGTACTACTCATTTGTGGAGAACCAACACAAATCAGGCTCCAGACTGGTAAGAAGCTTCAATTTCTATGCTAACAATATAACTGATTACAGCAGCACTTCAAACCACTGTTTTTTCCAAAACACACATTCCATAACACTCAGTAGTGTGATGTAGGCTTCTGAAAATTATTTGAATATGTTTTCAAGGACTGAAGCATGCATGGTTGTGACTGCCACATGGTCCATGTGAAGATGACAGTTACAGTGTCATTTTTTAATTGACTATTTGCTGTTAATTAATGTTTCCAATCAAAGCAATGTATTTTGAACTAACAAATTATGTTCATATTTCTGTACACAGCCCAAGGATGGCAAGATGGACAGAACAGGACTCCAACCTATAGCCAAAAGGCAAATCATGCCACCACCAGGATGGAGACAAAGGACCATCCTCATGAGAAGAGGAGGTGGTAGGAGGGTACCAATCATCCTTCCTGCAGCAGCCAGCATCAGTAGGAGGAGACCAGTGCGCCAAGAGCCCCAAGACAGACCAAGAAAAAGAAAGAAACACTCTTTGTACAGCTACCCAGCTTCAGCATCCAACATCCAAGACATCCTACAATACCTGAAATATGAGTATGGTGCATCCAACACCAACAATAGAGGGTACTACCCAGAACCTGCATCTTATGCCCAGGTAGGTTTGCATTTTAGTGTTGACAGTTTTACTTGGATAGAAGTGTCAGGATTTACCACAAATTCTTGCTCCTTTTGCTCTAATTGAAGAAAATTTCAAGAAATTTGAATCATTTTCCAATAGTAAATCCCTGCTTATGCATCATGGAAAAAGATCCCTCATCAAAATTGTTTGTCAAACATTAAAGATACTGCACTGAATGTAACTTGCAAGTTCAAACCTGTTGATCCTTCTTATGTGGAATAGGGATTCCATCAAAAGATGCCACACAGTGGAAGAGTTTCCAAAGTATTTTACTCTGTGACTGAAGGTATGAAATAATGTACCTGACTTTCCCAACTTGGCTAAAGACTTCACAATGTCCAGTGACATTGTGTCAAAGCAAAATACCCCAACATCCTGACATTACTCTGCAATAGAAAAAATGCTTTCACTGTTACCCAAGGGATGAGACAGTTTCTAAATTTTATTTTTTTTTCTTTCCACAGAACTATGACTACAAGGGCAACACAAAAAGCCCTGCCCAGTCCCAGGTCCCCTTCCTGGAGGATGAAGGCATCCCACTATATGAAGATGATGAGGAGTTTGCAGTAGACATACCAGTGGAGGAGGAAGAGAGACAACCTTACCAGCCTCAATCCAGCTCAAAGAGAGGAAGCAAAAAGCCCTTTGAGGTCATGTTGGATGTGTATCCCATGAAAAACACTAACCAGCATGGAGATGACCTTTACAGACAAGATGCCACTTACAAGACCACCAGCAGAGACAGGAACAATGGTCATCATGTTGTCTTACACCTCAACCTATATGCCAAGAAACCCTCACAGACCCCAGGGTTCTACAGGTTACTGTAATGCTTCCACTGTCTTCTTTCAAATCCAGGCTCTACAACAAGTCCTTATGAAAGGAAATGAAAAAATACAATGCAAAGTGTGCTATTGAAATGAACAAACATTCAATGCACAAAAAATGTTCTCAATTGAGCAATATTTTATTTTTGCTAAAAGAAATACCATCAACCATTCCAAGTTCAACTTTGCATAGAACTCAGCACAAAATAAATGTAATTTCTCAAGAAATAAATGGTTCTTTGAGTTATAAATCATCAAATGCAAATGCCCAATGAGACTGTGAATAACCACAATTTGAAATTGAAGGTAATTTGAAATGGTGTCTGGATCTAATTTAGTTTGAGAAGTAATATTATGTTCTAAATTCAAATTCTGATTCACCCAAAAACATCATTTGAATCAGCTTGAATCTGATTTAGTTTGACAAGAAATATTAAGTTCTAAATTTAAATTCTGATGCACCCATAACGCTTGTTTTGAATCACAACATTTAAGAGGTGTCCAGCATCTTGGTCTAACACATGGGGGAAAAAGGGACCAAAAATGTAGTTTTACTGGCAATGCTTGCAGAAAACGCAGACGGCTAAGCAGGGCAGATGACCCAGTGGCCCATGCCTCAGCATCAGCAGTAGAACCCAACATGGATGCCTCACAGAGCTCCAGTCTGCTTATGGAACCCCGCACAGACACTGTGGACACCACCACCACAACTCTCACAAGTTCCACCACCACCACCACCTCAGATGCTCAAGAAGACTCCACCACTCTAGGACACATCTCTAATCTAAGGTGCGTTTGAATCTGTGCAATTTATTTTCTATGCACTGCAAAATGTTGTTCTGCAGGTAAAAAAAAATAGAAGCAGTACAAAACAGCAATCCAAGAGTTGACAATTTTGCAGAGGATTTCAAGTAAAAAAATCTGCTCATCCTGAAAACGACATCATCTCGCCTCGTTTATTTTGCTTTCTTGCCAGTGTGCCAACCAAAGGTGTTACTTTTTTTGTTGTTGTCTGTGTGCGTTAAGCATCTTATTTCCAATACCAACCCATTGCAACCACCCCAAAAAAGTGAATGCATGTTGTGAACCCCGTTGTTCCGGTTTTGTTAATAAAAGCTTATAAAAATCTTACTGACAAAAAGAGAGAAACAAATTTTGCAAAATTGTTCTTTCAGCAAGTACTGAAAACATTTCAATGATAATTTGGTTTTTATTACGCTTTTCTTCAATGATCCCAACAAATTTTCCCAACTGTTCCTGGACTTAAGAAAAGAAGCTCTTGTAAAATGCAGCTACTGTACAGTGAAATCTCATTACAGCAAACTTGTGGGGTCTTCAGAAAATGTTTGTGATTTTCAAGAATTTTGGCTGCTTGGAAGATTAAAAAAATAAACTTTCATCATCATCTTTTTCTGGCTTTTAAAGACATTTTTGGTGATTGAAAAACTTTGATCTTCAAAAATAAATTTAAAGGTTGATAAACAGTTACTCTGCTGAATAAGAAATGAACACTAGCACTTTTTTTAACTTTGATTTTCTCATAGTCATTCCCACACAGATTTAAAAGGATGGATGTTCCACAAAAATGTACTGCACCTCCATAAAGTACATGGAAATGTTGGAATCTGTAAAAATAACATTCAAGTCACAAAGAGAGAAGGAAGTGCCTTTATCACAGGTAATTTTTTTAATTTGCTGAATGGGTGGGAAAATGATGGGAGAAATACCACAGAATTGTTTGTACTTTCCTGTTATCTCAGTACCTCCTTTTCTATTATCTCTGTACCTTCCCTCTTACCAATTTAACCTGACCTAATTTAACTTCACCTAACCACCTCCCAAAATCAGTTTCTGCTTTCTTTTGGGATTCTGCTGAAACGTTTGAATCTGAATTGCATTTGAATTGCTGAAACTGATTTTGGGAGGCGGTTAGATAAAGTTAGGTTAGGTCAGGTTATGTTAGTTACAAATATCTTTTCATTAACATAACCTGACCTAACCTAACAAAAAAATAGTGGACTGGTAAATTCCTGTAGACCTGCAAAGTTTCATAAGTTTTTGCAGACTCCAAGAAGTTCTGCTTGAAAGAGTTTATGGCAAATATTAAAAAAGTTTCTGCTTAAAAAAATAAACCACCTCTCAAAATCAGTTTCTGCTTTCTTTGGGCTTCTGCTGAAACTGATTTTGGGAGGTGGTTAGGTAAAGTTAGGTTAGGTCAGGTTATGTTAATGAAAAGATATTTGTAACTAACATAACCTGACCTAACCTAACTTTATCTAACTGCCTCCCAAAATCAGTTTCAGCAGAACGCAGAAAAATAAAATTCACAGTTTCTGGTAGGTCGTCGTGATTATGGACTGGTCCTAAAGATTTTTTTGGATGGTAGTGCGGTCTAGGAATGAGGTACTGAGATAACAGGAAAGTACCAAATTTTTCTTGCATCGATTTAAAGGTTGGAAATATCTGCTTCTTGCAATTAAGCCTGATGAGTCATTTTTCCTGACATTTATTGGCAATTCCATCATGCAATGTCCTCATGTAAAGTCAGTGTCTGTATGTCAGGCCTTCTTCATTCCTTTTTTTATTGAAAAATAAATTTCCCTACATCAAATTTTTGGCATGTCAAGGTGTCCGCATGTGGGGGTCTCACTACAAAAATAAGTTCTTCTGCAAGGCTGAAGGACTTTCAATAATTTAATTCATGAACCCCGAAAATTCAGATTTCGCGTTGGTAATCCTCGCGCTTCAGGCTTCACAAAAATACCTTCAAATCGCTCAAGAAATGATTGGATTGTTAAAAGATGGCTGATGGACTTTCAAAAATAAAAGACCAAGTTCTTGACTAAAAGATAACCCCCTCTTCCCCCTGAGAAGCCCTACAAAACAACTTCGTCAATCCCTTCCAACACACGTGACACATGCAGCGATTTTCGTTCTATAATGTTAAAAACAACAGTCGCACATTTTCCAAAAGAGGCGGGAGACCAGAAAAAAAGAGAAATTTTCAAAATAGCATCTTTTGCGAAACAGTTGAGAGAGAATACGGAATACAACCGGTTCTTCATTCCCCTAATTTATCTCCCAAAATAAAAAAAAAATAAAAACAGGTCCAAGACGGTTCAGCAAGAACTCTTCTTTGCTGACAAGCGCGTCCTCAAGGCGTTTCACCTTTGAACCCATACCCAACAGCATGGGTTCGAATTACAGACTATATAACCCGAAAAAAGGGTTTTCCGTAAAATGTAGCTCTTGAGTTTTACATGAGGGCATTTCCCTAAATGTATTCAAATTCAGAAATAAGAATTTTCCTTAGCTACTTTCTTTAGGTCCCTGTTTAATGAATATATCCACGATTTTTTTCAAATTTCGGTTAAAATTAAATCCAACAGTATAATAGTCATGTTTAAGGTATTGTTTCTTCACTGTAACGAATTTACACTTTAAACGTCATTCCGCACATCTCCCTTCTTATTGGCTGATTACAAGAATAATACAGATGAACCTCTCTCAAGTTGAATTTCAAGGGACCAGAAAAAAAATTTAACTTGGAGAGTTTTTGACTCAGGGAGGTTTTGATTCATACAGTAAAATCTCATTACAACAAATACCATTACAAAAATTTGTTTAGTATAACAAACTTTTTTCAAGTCCCAGCAGAAATCCTATAGGGTACATGTTATAAAAATCTTGTTATGACAAATTATTCGCTATAAAAAAGTTTTTCTGGAGTCCTAACAAGTCTGTTGTAATGAGATTTCACTGTATATATACAGTACTGTATATATATGTTTGACTTATTGGATCAAGCATTTTCATTGTGGAAAACATTTAAAAATTGCACTAAATTATACTGTACATGGTGATATTCTTGTCCTTAAATTGCTTCTAAAAATGAGTTGACAGGGTGCTGAACTTGGAGACAGGGGTTCAATTCAACAAATTAATCTGTCACATCCTTTCAAAGCACATCAAATTCAATTTTTCATTGCTTTTCTCTTTCCTGTTTCAATAAAATCATGGCCAAAAAGCATTAAAAAATTCAACTTGAGGTTTTAGAGAAAAAGCCTTCAAGTTATGGAGGTTTGTGAAGCATTCTTTCTTGAGAAATTCATACTGGGACTAAAAAAAAAAAACTCAACTTAGGGAGGTATTTGGCTTAGGGAGTTTTGACACTTGAAAACAGATGAGAAAAACAAAATTAAATAGCTTACTGTGAAAACATTTCCAACAAAGCTTGGGCTGATTTTGAAACAAATGGCTTTAAATTAACAGCAAGTAAAAATACTGTATAATAATTATTTTTTCTCTTCTGAAAATTGCCACAATTTCCTTGGCAATTTTGATTTTTTTTAATGCCTAAATAATTTCTTAAACAGTATAAAACACGCTATTTTGCTCATCTTCTCTTGTGAAAAATTGAGAAGTGACTTTCATTTTCCTTTTTTTCTACTAGAATAATTTCTTATAAAGTAAAAAAAAAACTCGCTGTAATTTGATTTGCGTTCCTTTCAGATCCACTCCTTTTGGCAAAAGGCTTCTTTTCTGCCAACTGCACACTAATGAACACCCCCCGTCATTTCCCCGACTATATACAGTTGCAACCACCTGTTGCAGAGTTGCCAACGAACCCATTTGAATCCTTTCGAACCCCTCCCAGAGGAAACACTCGGACACCCGTAGAGAGAAAGAGAAATCCGAACCCCTCAAAGGTACCCATGGGGGCTCTTTTGTTCCTGCTCTGCATTCGACCGCGGAATTTGTCCCTTCTGTTTGACACCTTCGTGTTTCCGTTTGTCAAAAAAAATATAGACAAGAAACATAAAACCCGACACTTCTTTTCCGCAACACAAAGTGGCAAATAAGGCTTCAAAAATGTCTTTCCCATTTTAGTTAATTGACTCTCGTTTCATGAACTCCTTTTTTTTTCTTCTTCTTCTTCTGATGATGATGATGTGAACGGACGGAAACTTTCAAGAGAGAAACGGATCAGAAATTCCCACGTTTGACGAGAAAAAATGTCCCTGTAGAAAATACACAGAAGAGAAATATTCTTGAATGTTTTCCGAACCATTTGTTCCCAACTTGCTGCTTTTCAGATTCTGGGTTTTGAAAAAAAAAAAAAAAAAAAACACAAAAACAGTGCGTGGGAGGAAAGGATAATGAAAAGCAACGGTATTTCTCAAAAGGCAATAAACACGTCAGTGGACATTCGGTCCCATTTGGAAAAGCATTTTTGTTTTGTTTTTTGTTTCAAGCAAAGAGAAACTCCAACATTACACATCTGCCACTCAGCTTTTCCAAAAACATTTTTCCGAAGCGTTTGTAAACTTAATTTTTCAACAAAAAAGGCCAGGAATTCATCTATTTAACTATAACTCAAAATCTTTTTGAGTCGGATGCAAAAGGTTCGACTGTACATGTTTTATGAAGAAAATGAATCGATATTTTACGACCTGCGCAACTCAAAGAAAATTTAGAAAAATTAATAAATGAAAAGCAGAAGAAAATCCAGTAGAAACCTGCGAATTTAACTTCTAAAAACGCAATTGGGCATCAAAAATAAAGGACGAGGGAATAATTTGTATTTGACAATGTTAATAAAAGAATGTTGGGCATTGAAACGATTTTGGCTCAGGTTTTTCATCTATTCTCTGTCCTTTTTTGGGACAATGTTTCCAATTTTGGACGGAATTAATTTCGCTTCTCCGCACATTTTTAAATATTATTTCATTTTAAAATTCAATTCAACATATTTTCAATTTTCCCTCAAAAATCGTTTCAACAAAAATCAGATACAGCAGCCAGGACATTAACAGAATAATTATCAATTGATATTTAAAAAAAAAATGTTATGCTTAATACAAAAATAATTATAAATATAATCGCCACATAAAATATTCTTCAAAAAAATACAGTAGTTGATCTTTTCTCTTCAATGGATATTTTACCACCGGGGCTTCGGATTCTTGAATGCCAAGAAAATGTAAAATATATTTTTTTCATTAAAAAAAAGCCCAAGAAAATCTAGTTTGGCAGCCGCCCAAAATCACCGCTCCTGAGCCTCATTTTCACATTATTCTTCACTCACTAACAACGTATTGCTTCTACACTTTTCAGTTTATTTTCCTTTTCCTCTTTTCTTTTTTTTTCTTTACCATATCCTCCAAAACGTTTTGCATTTTTTTTCTTCCTCTACAGTCAATTTTTTCAACCCCCACGACAGGATAAAAAAAAAACTAACTGGATTGCCCAGCTTTTTTTCAACCCTCCTCTCCTTCTATCCTGAAGCCTTTTTCGTCCTCATGCTGAAAAACAGTCCCAATTCCAAAACAAGGGACCGGTTCGGGTTCCACTAAACATCTGTTTTTCTCATCGCCCTCTTTTGTTTCACACCCGAAAAAGAAAGAATGGGGGGGGGGGGGGGTGACAAGGGGGTTCAGAAGCTTTCGGCTTTTCGACACACTCGCACACAAAGTATTTGGAAAAACGTCGTAAATCACGGAAGGATTCGCGACAATTAAGAAGACACCCCAGTTAGGGCAACACACAAAGGGACCCGAACCCGAAAAAAAAACTGTAAAAGGGGCAGATTTCTCAAGCAGTTCTTCAATGCGGCAATTATAAAGGAACTTACATCTTTCTTTCTTTTTTTTTTTTCGTCGTATTTATTGACAAGAAATGAGTTCCATCTCAGCACCTCTAATTAGCCTAGCATCCGAAAATTTTACAAATGAGATGTTTTGAAACAGTTATTTCACTTTTCAATACTGTTTTCAGTGGTTTTTTGTGATTTTGGATGATTCTAGGAAAGATTCTGCCTTGACACACTTTTCTTTTGTATTCAGGTATTACTGATGTACCACCTTATTATGCCCCTGTGTACCAAAAGTGGTACCACAGGCTGAAAAGCCCCTGCCTCCGTGCTTTCTTCATCACAGTCTAACCACTAAGTCAAATTTCAAGGGACCAGCATAAAAATCTGACTTGAAGAGGCTTTTACTAGCTTGGGGAGGTTTTGAATTTTAGAGACTTCAATTACAATACAAAGCCATTTTATTGTTCTGGGAAGCTTGGAAAAATTTTGAATTGTCATATTTTGGGGCTTGAATGAATTCTTGAATGTGTTGAAAGGATGCTAAACTTGGAGCATTTGCCCAATTAAATCTTTCACTTGCTGTAAAACACACGATATTCTGTTTATATTGTTTCTTTTTCTTCCTTTGTTGATGAAAATACCCAGAAAATTTGACTTTTGAAGGTTTAAGGCAAAATGCCTTCAACTTAGGTAGGTTTTTAAAGCATTGTTTTTCAAGGGGATTCAGATGGAGAACTGAAAAAAAAATCATGGGGGGCATTTGACAGAGATTTTTGAGTTATTGAGGTTCAGTAATATAATAACTCAACTATAGGCCAAAGATTTATCTTGAAAATTAGCAGAAAACTCCCTATTGCGGCCTATAGTTGACATCTCTGTGTGTCATAGGCCACAATTTAAAACAAAGTGGCCTAAAATAAAGGTAACATTTTGAATTTGAGCTCACCTATATAGCTTAGAATTTTAGAGCTGGGCAATTGAAGAAATTTTCTTAAATTTTAATATTGCAGACTTTGGAATTATATTGAGAAGTTGACACAAAACCTGTTTTGAAGTTCATACAAAAGTTGTAAAAATCGACAGTTTTTCATTTGGAAAAATGCCGACTGTAATTCTTCAATAATACGAAAAAATTGAAACTCATCTTTAAAAGGTAATGCGTTTCACTCAAGTTTCAAATACAGAAAATCCAGTTTAAAAAAAATCTCACAGTCGGTCCTTCTCTAGTCCTCATCATAGTTTTCAGCAAGGAAGAGAAAAAAACAAAACAAAAAAATAGAAACAATCTACAAAACGGACTCATTTCCCTGAAAATAAAATTAATTCAAGGAAAAAGATTCTAGAAATGAAATTCACATCAACAAGTGGATCCGTTTTAGTTCCAATTTCTTCTTCTTCTTTTCTTCCAATAATCCCTGGCACCAAACAAGTCAGAAATTCTCTGGTCGGTAAACGAAAAGAGGCGTGTGCGTGAATCAAAAAGGGGGTGGGGGCGTGACGTGAGAAAACGCTTTCACCCTCCCCCCACATCTCGACGCTGTCACCGACGAATCACACGCTCGCGTCGTTTCTAATTAAATCCCTCCCCCCCTTCTCTTCTCCTCTGCATCTCGTGACAAACCACGCCCCCCTCAGTGTACTCTAATCCCTCCCTCCCTCCCTCTCTTCACGCACAAGCAACAGATGAGAAAGAAGGCGGCGAAGATGAAAAAGGAGAAGAAAGAAATAAAACAAGAGAAGAATTGTGCTGCAAGTGTCGAGAACTTGATCCTTCTGGAGCAGCATCAGTCTTGCGCAAAATCTTCCCCCTGTTGCTGGCAGTTATATTTTTTTTTTGTTGACGGCCTGCAAATTTCATGGTGCGGAAAATGCTGATTTCGGGAAAGAACTACAGCAGTAAAAATTGCTAGTGATTTTCTCAAGAGAAAGTGATTGTGTTGTGGTACATTATATACAGTGAAGATTTGTTGCAATAATTATAGTTTTAAGGAATCATCGCTCACTAGGAATTATAAAGGTATTTATTTTATTTGCCCCCCCCCCTCATTTGTTCTCAAAATGGAGCTCAAATGGCGGGTCACAATTTTAATGGTTGAAAAACTCAAGAACCCAGGCATTCAATTGAAAATCCTCTGTATTACCGTTTTGAGATTTTTTTTTGGAGAGATTTATGACTAAAAATGCAGATATTTCATGATAAAAAGGAACATTCATGCTTTGACCTTTTTGAGAACTTGTGAACTTTTTCAACATTTCCAAAACAAGAAAGCAAACATGTTGTCAATTTACAAGTGAACCTCAATAACTCAAACCTAACTAAGTCAAATACAAGTCAAAATTTTTTAAGGTCCACATCTGAATCCCCTTTGGAACAATACACTAAAAACCTCCCCAAGTCCCTACCTCCATAAGTCAAATTTGCTGTGGCCTGTTGGCCATTATTTTCTTCACTCATGAAAGAAAAAACAAAAAACAGAAATTGAGGTATTTTTAAAAGCAGTGAAAGACTTAATTGGGCAAATTAACCCCTGTCTCCAAGTTCAGTATCCTTTCAACTCATTCAAGAATCCAATTAAGAACCAAAATACTGTATCACACTTTACAACTTTGGGCAATTTTTTCAAGTTTCCCAGAAAAAAGGGCTCTGTATTGTAACTGAAGCCAAAAGCCTCAAGTCAAATTTTTTTGCTGGTCCCTTGAAATTTGACTCAGATAGGTTTGACTGTATTTGGCTAAGAAAAAAACTTAGAAAAGGTATGGATAAGATATCAGAGAAACAAAATTTTCTGCTAATTCAACATGAACCTTTTGTTCACAACTACATTTTCAAACCATTTTTTATTGAAGCAATCCACAAAGAAAAAGCTCATTTTTTCTAATTTGAATCAAAGTTTTTAAAAGTAATTCAGTTGCAACAAAAAATAGGAATAAGCCAGCAAACTTTATCAAAGGCATGCTCCTATATTCAAACAAAAGTTATAATCTTTTTTTCTGGAAATTGAACAAGGATCCCATTCAGAACCCATCTTATTTCTTCTTTTGAAATTCCACAAGTGCTGTGAAAAGCTCGTTTAAGCGAAAATGTTTCCAAATTTACTGGTTCTTAATTAACTTGAATATCGAAAATCATGCTGGCATGTAAACAAAAACTAAGGCATTTTCACAGTTTAAAAATATTGAGAGTAAAGCAACAGGGTAAGACTTGAAAATCCGGAGACTATTTGAAAACCATAGCTTTTCTTAATCAAATTTTCACAAAAAAAAACACGTTTCAACCGGAGCATTTTCTATAGAATGGTTTGAAAAAATAGCATTTGGAAAATTGAATTCGTTATAAAAATCCGTTGGTTCTTCTTCAGTTTAGTAAAACGATGAAAAATACCAATTAAAATCTTGCCACGATCAGGATAAAAACTGAACAATTCTTCCCGATTTCCACGAACACAAAAAAACGGCTCAACAAGAATATTCTTCATAAAATTCAATTCCAAAACCGGTAACAAAATCATACTCAAAATCCCATCATTATCCAAATCAAATTCAGTCAATACTGTAGTAACCAATTCCATTTCATGAAAATACTTTTCAAATAAAAGAACTGAAGGAAAATCAGCACACACACAAAAATGCGACCAAGTCATAATTTTATCGAAATAAAAACCTTGTCTTCTCTCTCTTCAGGAAACATAAAACCGGGTCCTTTTCAACGCCATTTCCAAGATTTTCCGAGTGTCGTCAGATTTTTCATTTTGTTCAGAATTTATTTCAAAAAACAAAAAAAAGGAACAGAGAACAGCGAGAAAGTCGTCATGCCGCGTCGCAGAGCCGGACCAAAGCAGCGCCAGGCAACAAACCGACGCCCCGAAGTCAGATACGTTCTCACATCATCCTTCCACCAAAACCACAGTCATCAAAACGACGACGTCGACAATGACAATGAACGCGAAAACCGCTTCAGCAACATTTGCCGCGACGAAAACGTCGTCGACAATCATCACGCCGACTCTACGGACAATGCCGTAATTAAAAATGGCGAGGGTGATAATGACCATGACGACGATGACGAGGATGATGATGATGACGATGATGCATCTTGCGGATCCGGATCCGCGTCCATGGAGCAACGGAGTGCAGCCAATGCCCGAGAGAGGGCGCGCATGCGTGTGTTAAGCAGGGCATTTTCTAGACTCAAGACTACATTGCCATGGGTTCCATCGGATACCAAGTTGTCCAAACTGGACACGCTCAGGTATGTGACACTTTTAGGGCGTTGACAGGGCATTAACGCTCAGGTATGACAACTTTAGGGAGTTGAGAGGGCATTGAAGGGGAATGGAAGTTTTGTTGTAAAGGAATTGCTGAAAAGTTTAGTTGAGGGAGAAGGTACTTCAGTTGCAGGGAATGCTCTGTAGTATAGTTGAATGGGAACAGTTTATAGTTGATGAGTGACTGGAGGATAACTGAAGGGGATTTCATAGGGAATTTAACTTCAGTTTAGTTCAAATATACTTTAAGCAAAGATGAAGTATTGATTTGAGGTGTAGTTGTAGAGAAGTTGAAGCTGAGTTAAATGGGGAGTTGGAATTGAGTCAAAGGGGAGTTGAAGGTGAGTTGAAGTTTCACTGAATGGGAGTTGTAACATGATTGAATTTCAGTTACAATTGATTTAAAGGATCAAGAGTTGTAGCTTAGTCAAAGTGAATCTAAACTCTTGATAAGTGACCATAAGACCAATACAGGTGGTGCCCTGCAATTCAATTCTAGTCCATTGACAGGCTAGGGTTCACTTTCAAAGTGGTAAAATTGCAAGACAATGTCAAATTTGATTTTTCATAAATTAAA
Organism: Notodromas monacha; assembly: GCA_905338405.1. Taxonomy (NCBI): domain Eukaryota; kingdom Metazoa; phylum Arthropoda; class Ostracoda; order Podocopida; family Cyprididae; genus Notodromas; species Notodromas monacha. Next base: position 21,965 of record CAJPEX010002940.1, read on the forward strand.
TTTGATGTTTTGGGTCTCCCTGAGAGTTGAATTGCAAGTCAACATCCCAGCAAATTTGAGCATCAATTTGAAGGGCAGTTAAATTGTGGGAAGTTGAATTGCCAATTGCCACAATTTGGCATACAGTGCATTACTACCTGGTCAACAAAGTGTGTTTAATTCATGTTCCCAGGTCAGCCACAAAATACATTGCCTACCTGAAAAGCATCTTGTCATCAGGCCAAGAACCTGGAGAAGATGATCCCAGTATGTGTGGACCAATGGACACTCACCCCATGGCATTTGTGAGTACCAAACACAAACACCCTTTTTCTACACTGAAAAATGACCAAAAAATCCCTGTGAAATTATCAATTTGTACAAGTATGTTACACAAAAACACTGATGGCTTTTGTAGTTCTACAAAAAAGATGGAAGTTTTTCACAGAATTTATTTTATTCCTTGCTAATTTTTATAAAACTTGTGGGCATTCATTTTTCAATGCTTGAGAAACTTCAACCTGGTGAGAAGCAGGCAAATACAACATTTCAGAGTTGCATTGCATAAAACTTACAACAGTGTACTGTACTGTACTTATTTATTGATTACTTCAACCCTGGGATTTTTTGGAAATCTCTCTTCAAATCATTCAAAAAATTGACACTTTTCTCGCATGAATCAATCCAGAAATATTCAATGTATGAATTTGAAATTCTGTACAAATTACTGTACTGATATTTTATTAAAATCGGGTTTGGAACTTTTCCTTCTGCCTTCAGATTTTTTCATCCCCTTAGATCTACAAGTGCAGAAACCCGAGAAATTCAGAATTAAAAAAATGTAGCAAAAATGTGGGTTCGAGGTTCTAAAAAGCAAAAAAAGATAGGGAACATGTTCAACATTCCACAATTTTACGAGCGAGACGAAAAAAAATTGACCAGGGGTGGTTCCTTTATTTTATTTTATTTTTTGCTGAGGGCCAAGAAGGGAGAAAAATTGCACAAAGCCATTTATTCGCACGGGAGCAAGCGTCGCTAATCGACAGTGTCGACACTCGACACATATGCCCTTCTCACGCGACACACGACAGGTTTTTCTCTCTCTCTCCCACCGAATCATTAACTCGACAAGGGGGTTCATTCATAAAGTTCTTTCACTGATTTCCAAATTTTACTACAGTATAAAGAGATGACTATAGTATCCAATTTCTGAAGGAACTCAAATTTTGGCCAAAATATTTTTCATAAAAAAAATGCGCCCTTCAGAAATATCTTGATTGGCTCAATACTGAAATTTCTATAATTATTTGTAAAATTTTCAAATTAGCATCAAACTGATTCAGCGAAATTCAATGAAAAAATAAATGTGATTTTTAAAAATTAAAAATAAATTAGAGGACGTAAATAATTTTTTTTTGAAAATTAAAGCAAAAAATGCTCTTCAGAAGAAATGTTCATCAGAAAAAAATTCCGGAACTTCCACAAGGGCCCTTTTTTCATGCCAAAAAATGCACTTGTTCTGAGGTTTCCCACCCCCTAATTTTTTTCATTTTATTTCTCGTTTTTTATTTTTTACCCCGCGTCTCCCTGTAGTTGCCACGATTTGCATTCTCACGCCTCATTTGCATTTTTGTTCCAGGGCACAGGATAAAAACTTTCATTCATTTCCTGCACCTGTCAACAATTCAATTTACATTCCACCAAGTTTTCCTTCCGGTTTCCTGTCTTCGAGAATAAAAAATGTAAGGCAATACAGAGGAGCATATTTGCACATTTTGCTTGTCACTTGATAAATCTTTCGGAGATTCACTGAATTTCGTGGGAAACTTTTGGAACATGCTGAAGGTTTGGTTTGATGTAATTTCGTTTGTAAAATTTTTCGAAGACGATTCGGTGAGAAAAAAATACATCAAACATTCAGAAGAAATTATTCACAATACTGTAATGTTAATTTTTTTATTTCAGAAAATGGAAAAAAATCGACGAAAAACATTAACTGCCCGCAAAAAAAGATTTGCTTGCTTTTGCAGCCTATATTTTTAAATGTTCTTTGAGTTCATCGTGTCCAGATAAAAATTTGATATATTTTTGGGAATAACCTTAATCTTTACTTCGCATAAAATTTTCACAATAAAGCGTTTCAGAAGTTGTTGCACAGCGGGAAAATGTTTTTGAAGGCATAATTAAATTGCTTTTCATCAATTCCAATCCCACCAATTTCCAAAGAAAAAAGAGCGCACAACATTTAGTTCAAATTAAAATATATTTTGATCAAGGTTTGTGAGATTCCATTTTTTAGAAGGTTGAGTTCACGAACTTTAGATTTTTTTGGGGCAGTGAATTAAGTTTCTATTTATTTTCGGCACACCAATGAAACTTCAAGTTTACATCGAAATAAGCATCGCCTAAAATTTGCTTCTTTATTTTCACCTCAAGCTTAAAAAAAATTTATCGCGTTTATTTCGAAATTAATCTTCACTTCGCCAGCAAAATAAAATAAAAAACTCATTCAAAATCTGAATACTTAACTTCGTCTTCGCAGTAAAATCCAAAAATAAAATTTTTAACAATAAAAGCCAGCAGCTTAATTGCTGATATGATGTATTACGAACGTCAGGTACAAAAATTGATTTCAGCACAAAATAGAAATTCGCAAAAAGGGAATCTTTACAAAACATGCAAAAATTTCTCCGCGCATTCTTCGACAGTTGGTCCGAGACAAATTTCACGGGGTCACTTGACACTTTTTCTCCCCCACTCTCTCTCTCAAAAAAAAAAAAGAAATCCCCCCTCCAGCAGAAATTCGAGAACCTTCGAAATCTGAAGAAAAGAAAAGATCGCGCGATTTTCCACGCTTTTCAATGAAAAACTTTCCACTTCCCTATAATAGAGTCCCCCTCGTAAAAAGGCGAAGAAACACGGCCGACACTTACTTGAAATCCACCACCTGCGTTTTCAAATAAAAAATAAAAATAGAAAAAAACCAAGTATGCAAATCGGTTGCAGAAAATACGAAAAGAAAAAAAAACTAGGTGCTATTTCCGAGCTTGCCGTGTTTGTGACGCGTGCTTGACGCGACCCATCTTGATCTTTTTCCATTTTGACGAGACTTTTTTTTTCCTTTTCTTTGAAAAATAAAAAAATATGGAAGCCTAGAAAACCGTTTCTATATACTACTTCGTCATCTTGGGTGTCCTTCCTCCATTAACCCCAGAGGTTCTTGACGAGAAGAAGAAAAAAAAAGGCAAGAGAAGAGGGGTTTTTTGGGGTTGGGCTGGGTTGAAACACCCGAGAAGATGACAACAACTTCTCGACACCTTTCAAGGTGAAATTCGATATTTTCAACGTTGTCAACTGTGACGACAGCTTCTTTTTTCTTGGCCGTGACGAGAGAGGAAAAAATTCAAATCCACTATACTCCTCTTTAGGCCACACTTTTGCCTTGAAAATTTTTTTTGTAACACCAACACAAAATACAAATTACCGTATAACTCAGAAACGATTCAAAATCGTTATTCACGAAAATCTCGTACGAGAATCGCATACAGGAGACATATAAATATATTTAATCAGCCTTCAAATCAAGCTTCGAGGAATCGAACGGTCCTTTGTGCGAAACAGGGTCCGCAATGCGAAGCAACTGTCGGTGGAAGGTGGCTTGTTCTCCGAGTTCACCGCGGTACTCAATTTATTCCTCTCGGTCTTTCGTATAGAGATACAAACCGTGCCGTATATTCGATTTTAAAATAGATTTCCGAGGAAGTTTCATTTTATTTTATTCCTGCTTCTTTTTCGGGCACACGACAAAAGGAACCGACAGCGCGCGTCCGTGTTGTCACAGATGTCGGAAATCGGCACTCAGGGGGTTCAGTGCAAACAAGAACCCCTCGTCCAGAAAAAACAATTCCACCCCTGGTAGTTTGAGAAACACTTGGCTCAGGTCCTTAACCATTCGCACACGCCGTGGAATACAAGTCTTGCAATGTACGAAAGAGACTTAATTTCATCATAAACCCCGACAAGACGGATTAATTAAAACCACACTCGGTGAAATTGACTCGGGGGAGAAATTTGGATAGCGTCAATGAAAATCGCGAGCGAAATCCTGCTTTCCCTCAAGTGCTGACGAACGGAGTTACGAGTCATAATTCCCGTGAATGAAGCGATTTCTAATAGAAAATTGACACACAAAAATCAAGACTCACCGAAAATTCCATGAAGCCTGGGTGAACTTCATCATCACCGATGATCGAGCTCGTGAAGATGGTTCTGCTTGTTCCTCGAAAGCAAATGATGATGATCTTGGATCTCAGATCCCATTTCTTGCACAGTGTACAGTACGTTTATATGATCTACAAGTACTGTAATGAAAAGGCATTACATCGAGAGATATATTTCACGAGCGTTGTGTCAATTCGTGGCACTCAATACCGAAACATCTCTGAAGTATCGTAATCGCGGAACAACGAAGCGCAAACCTGGAAACACGTCCATAATCCCCGATCAAATTAAGGTACTGTACTAAACTTCTTTGATCACGCACTAAGAGGAAATCGATCATTATGACTCAATGAATTGATTGTTGTACCTAATCTTAATCATCATCACATTATCACACAATTTTCACGCATTAATAGCACTTGATGATCGGGTTAATTCGTCCGTCACCGAAGCCGAGATCGCGATGATGACAGCTAGGCGATCGAAAGTTCGAGAAAAGTTGAGACTAACGTCTCAATAACTCGTTCGGTGGGTCGAACGACTCCATCTCATGACCATGCAGCGAAAATCCAGAGGGAGTGCGAAGGGGGCAACGCGTCCGACGCATCGGATGTCAAAACAAACGCATGATCTCTTCAAATCGCAGTTTTGTCATTCTCCGGTGGTTATAACGCAAAAGCCAGGCGATTATCGCGTTATAACAGTACAAACACTGATTTTCCTCATTCAAAATACATGGACACTAATTCCCAACGGAGTCTTTCGGGTTTTTCGACGATGACAGATACCTCATGGAGATTCATTCTGGTAAACACAAGAGCAACAAAAATATATAGGCTTTTATCAATTTCGAAAAAAATGTTCAAGCCACGGCCGAAAAAGAAGCTGTTTTATTTCAAGGCTGGTATTCACGCAGCCTGCTATTTGACGGGAAAATCGAGGAGAGATATGTGTTGTGCTATGAATCTGACGTAGAATATTGCCCGTAATAATTTTGGGCAGCCAACGTGGTTGCCGCTCAGCATCCACTAGCAACTGGTTCCGAGCATTAAGGGGATGAGTTGAATAAAACCCCGGATGTGGGTTGAAAATGATCCGGTTTTCTCCTGTTCTGTTGCTTCGCAATCGCTTCTCTGCTGGTAATCCGTATGCGTCGTTATTTCAATTGACAGAGCATATTATTTTTGTGTTTCTCCGTAGGCTTGGCCCTTCACCGCGCAAAGGACCTGTCTTACCCCGGACGTAGGACAACAGGACACGAAGCCGAAGCTCAATGCGCATGCGCCATCTAACGGGATCACGCCGATTCCCGACACCCGCTACGGAATCAACCACAGCAGCGACACCTCTGGGAAAGTGGGATATGAAACCTGCTACCCCTACCACCACAACCAAGCCTATCATCACTACTACGACTGATTTCCAAACTCGAAAAAAAAAACGAGAACAAAACTGTTCATCATCAAACATTTTCTTTATTTCTCATCCCCGGACTTATTCCTCGCACAAAAAAAAAACAATCCCGCTATTTCAACAATTCAACGTGGAATTTTCTTTTGTAGCAGAAGAAAGAAAAATACAACAGCGAATTTGTACAATGGCCTATTTTTCCTTCCATTTTTGAGAAATCACTGGGAAACTTGATTCGCTCCCTGGGGAGCCAAGACGGCAATAAATACGCAAGGTTGTGTTCAAACTGTGGTAGATGTCACCGCTGCGGGTTTCACAACGCGGCCAAAGAACAAGACCATGCCAGAGTAGTAGTCCCATATAATGAAGATGAATGGATGGTCCACTTCAAAATATTTCTCGCCAAAGGAACCGATTCTTTCAAGGCCCATAGCTGAAGCTGCTCCTCCTTCTGCACCTTCTTCATTTACTTCAAAAGCAGCTCTGTGTAAAGATAAACGAAGAATACTTTTGAGTATGTTCATCAAAAATTAGCACACAAGGACATCAGATAATACATGTATGTCACTTTTCTGCTTTCCAGACAGTTGAATTGAATATGTAGATATTATTGATATTTTGAAATTAGAATTTAAAGATTTTCTGACCTTTTCACTCAGCACAATATGGAAAAGGAGAAAATTAATTTTAAGAAGTTGTAAACTAAAATAAAAATGTTCAAGTGCTAAATTTCAATTTTTCATTTGCAGGCATTATTGTGTAAGTGCCAACAAATTTGAAAATTGAAGCATGTTCTTTCAGCATGAGTTCCAGATTTAGCAACTACTGTACTGTACTGTGTGTCACAAAAAGGGTTCTTATACAGTACTTGAAATAATGAAATTTAAACTTTAGGAATGCTGGAATGGAAATTTTGCTGACAAAAAAAAAAAAATGGGAAAGTAAAACCAAGCAAGGTTGCAATTCAACATTTTCAGCACTGTACAATCAAAGAAACTTATGGGCACCCAAAGAACTTCATTGCAAGGTACTGAAAAAAACTTACAATACTGTACTTGTATGATTGTGGATGTCATTTCTGGTGTAGTAGATAATTTCAATGCACACATATACATTGTTGGACATTTTGTGTATGCATTAAAAAGAGAACCATAGTGTACCATAAATCAGAACATAAATTTTCTGTTCAGTCAAAAATATCACTGCTTTCATGGTATGTCACATTGATACTGGGTATGTCTTATTTATAGAAATGGATATGAGTCATTTGACTCACTTGTGGAATATATCTGAGACATGGACTCCATTTGCAGAGGACATTCCAGTGAAATCTGCTTTGGAAGAGTCAAAGACATCAAGAATCCCCAGGCCTTCAAGAGCAGCCTTCAGCTCAGTGCTTTCTTCAATCTTGAACCTTGGTAGTCTCACATTCACTGTTTCATCCTGTGGAGGGAAAAAAATATATTTTGAATACTGTACAATACTTTAAAGCTGTCAGGTAATTGCTTTTTCTTTAATCTTGAAGCTGAGGAGATTATAATTTACCTTCAATGTGGAGAAAAGCTTCTTGATGGTCTCAGAAGTCAGGCTAGCCTCAAGCTTGCTCAGACCCTTGTCAACATCATCAGGCAGGAATATGAACATGGAAATTCTCCTGTCTTTGAAAGGCAGCTCAAGGACTTGGCACTCCATGGTTGGACTGCTGCCCATGGGCACCTTCAGCTTGCCAATCATCATTGGTATCTCATACCTAATCACCACACAAGACTGGAATGAATGTAACCAACAGCTAAAGAAATGCAGAAAACACTACCTTTCTTGCTGGGTGACATAGAAAAGACCCTTGTCAAAGGTTAAGGCTCTGTTGAAAGGGTACAACCACTTTCCTCTGAAGTACAGTGCATTGGCCAGGATGAGCTTTGTTTCAAGCCCCAGAGGTCTGGCTATCAAATGCCTAATCTTCCCTGAAGAATAAAAAGAGCAAATGATTTTTTACACTTCTTGAAGGCCTGCTTTTGGATATCATCTTCAACTGATTGTCTCTGAGTTCATTCAAGTTTTTTCAAGCCTTTATAACATTTAATCTTGATGATCATTTTGGTTTTTTTATGGAAAATTTCAGATAAGGCAGTCTCTACATAGATTATGAGAGGAGGGTGTTATCAAAATGCCACATAATAGGAACATTAGGATTGCAAAACTGACCCCTGGTCTTCTTCCTGGCCCACTTGTTGATCCTCTCCCTGGCAGCTGGCTCATTATGTGCAAAGTCCAGTTCATCCAGCTCAGAGTGGTAGAACTCTTCCAGGGCCTTGGAGTAGTAGGATGACACTGGGATCCCTTGTTGCTGGAACATGGCATTGGCAGCCTCCACAACCCCTTCATAATAGGGCTCTTCAAAATTCTTCACCACCTGTCTGAACCCTCTGTGAACCTGCCAAGAATCTGGATGAGTACCCACTTTTTCATGATTTTTTTCAGCACAAAAAGAACAACACACCTCAGAGTATGACAGGTTATGATAGCTCAGCCCATTTCTGAGCTGCAAGGAGGTGTTGGACCTGGCACCAGCCCCCAGGTACAACATGGACAGTACACTGGTAAGACTGTAGGGGGACAACAGCAGGTTTCCCCTTGAGTCCCCAGAGTCCCCAACCAACAGTGAGTAGAGCTCCAGAGTGAAGTCAAAGTGTGCCCTTGACAACTTCTGCACCTCTGACATCTCTTCATTGATGGCTTGGTGCTGCTTCCTGGTTTTAAAAATTTCCATTTTTAAGACACAAAAAATTCTCAATGCCTGCTCAACTCAATCTGTTGAGCTTTTGGAGCTAGTTTGGTTTAACTCAAGAAAGTGACTTACTCAGTGTCATCAACTCCAGGAACAGGAGTGGTTCCATCAGCCACAGGTGTCGCTCCCACAGCAGTCAGCAGGGAACCAACCCAGACCAGTTGGGACAGGTGCAACATTTTTCCTCCCAACATACTCCCAAGTGTTTCAGTAGCCTGGGAAGCTAAGGATTCCAGAGCACCTCACACACACTCCATGCTCTTCCACACACACTCTCTCTCCACCTCTTTTTTACCACACCTTCTCCCTCTTTTTTGTCTTTTACATGTCTCACTTTCACTACCTGGGGAAAGAAATAAAGGAAAAAACAGCACTTGAAAAAAGTATCCTCTATGTTATCACACATTTAAAAATGACACAAATTAAGATTCCTATTCACAGGAGACATTCTGAAGAGCTCTGGACCAAAAATACTCTTTCACTGCAGCACACTTCATGACCAAAAAAACGGCTCTGAAAAGCTGTAAAGAATGGCGTATAGACCCAATAAGAATGTATAATCTCACCTCACAGTTACCTGTATCAGAAAACCGTGAGACACACTCCCACACTTTTCTCTGAGGCCTTTTCCGGCGCTGTGCCAGAGAAAGATTTCAATTAAAACACATCCTCAAAATTCCAGCAATTACTTTTCCTTCTTGAACCGTATTCCAGCAACAACAAGAAAAAAACTGATGAAAATGAACAAATTTCTCAGCAAGAAATCAGAAGGGAATAATTTTCCGAGTCTCTAGATTCTGTTGTCGAAAACGGAGCCCAGAGCGAGCGACACCTATGAACAAATTAGAAAGCCGTCACGAGTATATTTCAGTTACGCTTCGTTTCGAGTCGTTCATTCGATTGATCACATGACACATACGACAGAACTCTAATTCAAAACCAGAGCTCACAGCTTTCACAAGGTTCTAGCTCATGATTTTAAAACTTGGACAGCAAAAAGCTAGTATAATTTCTCTCGGAAAAGTTAAATTGCTGGATATAACGATCAGCACGTTGTCAATATCATTTAGAGAAATCGAAATCCATGAGTCAACCACAATTAACCGCTGATTCAAGAAAAAATCATACTGTACTCTGAAATAAAATGAAATTTCTTCAACTTCTGGAAGTTTAATGTACCAAATTCAAAATATCAAGCCATAAAATCTGTCGCATTACGAGTGCTTCGTTGTTTTAGTGGTGGTCAGAGGCATGGAGAGACATCTACTCGCGTCGCGCAGAAGCACACACCACAGCTTTACTCACGTCGGTGACCAGAGAGCCACTGAAGTCGCAACCCCGAAACGCATCCCGGTTTTATACAACCGCAACCCGCAATAAAAGGGGGCGGTGAGACACAAAAGCGGCGATTATTCATGACAGGTTCAAAGTCGTGACGGGTCATGCGATCACGACAATTGCGGGGTACTTTGGTGCGGCACCTGGGAGAAAAATCGTGACCAGTCCAGAGAACCCGGGGGATATTTTGGGAAGAATAAATACAGTAAATAAAATTCGGACAGAGTTTTTTCCCAGACTTTTCCTGACCCCCTGGTAGCGCGTCCGGGTGACACTTACCGTACCAGACGTCGCGTCTCAATCGTACCGGATCTCTTCTGTCATACCATAAACAACTCGCCGCGCCTTTTGGAAAGGTCATTGTGATCGGCCGAGATCAAAGCATCTTGATATTTGCCTATCTTCTACCAAATCAGAGAGACAGAAGGCAAATGAGTGCAATACAGTGGTTCCTTGGCAAACACACTTGATCTGCCCCACAGAAAAGTCTAAATACTGTAATGTGAGGTGTGTGTGTCAATACAATGGTCAAACTGTTGAAAACTATACAGAAAACCATTTGACTGAACTATTTAAAGACATTGAAGCTTAAAATTTGTTTCATACTTCTGCATCATGCATTGTTAAATGCTTTTGGTTGTGTAAAACACTGCTTCCCTTCCTTCCTAGTACAGTATTGTATGTTCTCTCTGATTCAGAACATGCCACAACACTCAAAAGATTACTCAAATCACTAAAAGATTTATTTGGTAATTTCTCAAGAATGCAATTAGGTTTGAACCATTTCAAAGCCTTAGAAACCAAGTTCATGAAGATTCTGGGGAATGAGGAAAAATCTATTTTATTGCTTTTATTTACTTCTTGAGCCACAAAAGAGGATGAGCAATATACAAATTAAGTAACATACAGCAACTAAGAAAACAATGCATAACATTATAAAGAACATCAGAAAAGCTGGTATTCCATCAGTGAATACTATTGATGGAAGTTAAATTTAGCATGGTTTCTTTATTGTTGCTTTTAGTGGATTAACATTCACTAGAAAGTATAATCCAAAGCAAAACTTGGATGGTAAAGCATTGGATGCAATTTTTTGCGCAAAAACTGGTACTATACTTCAAGAGGTTATTCTGAAGCATATTTTCCAGTCACTTTTTTAAAAAGAAAAAGCAATGAAGTATCAGCTGGTAAAATGCTCCATTGTAGCATGCAGCAGGGATTTAAGCCCAGATTCATTTTTAGAAAGTCAAAACAAGTAAACTCCCACAACCAATTTTTTTACATGTCCAACTGCTGTTCATGATTTGCAAACTTTTTAACATCACATTTTTTTTCAGGTAAATAGAAGGATTTTTGAATGAAGAATTTGTACAAAAGAAAAAATCACTGTAGAAGAGGGTACAATTTAAATATTAATCCTGAATAATTTTGAAGTTTCATTCCACTCAATATTGATACCAGCCACTTGTTCTTCAAGGAAAAACAAAGATTTGAAAAATAAATTGGGTTCCACTGGTAAATTTAAATATTATTCTTCATGCACAGTTTAAGATTAGTATTGGAAGTATTCAATCACTGCTGACTGTCCAAATTGACAGACCCATAAATCCTCAGAAACAGATTTCCAAGTCCAATTTCCTACATAAAGTAGTGTGATTTGTAACATAATGAAGTGGCAAAGGAAGAAGTGACTTTTGAAAAAAAAAAAGTCCCACTGAGATGTTGTCTGACAAAAATAGGTTTTACAGTAAATCGATATGAAACTTCGATTTACCAACTTGTAAGAAGATCACCAAATTCTGCTTGACTCTTTTT
>CAJPEX010002941.1:0-33513 GCA_905338405.1 Notodromas monacha
ACCAAAATACTATGCAATCTAACCAAAAGAAAATATCTATTCAAGAAATATGCAAAGATCAAGAAAATTTTCAATTGTTAGAAAATACTCCAACAGCACCAAAAGTCAGACAAAATTTCCAGGGAATTGAATTAGATTTGGTCCCCAGACAAACTACACCAAGTGCCCTGTATCCATCCATTACAATCAAGAATTGAGAGAAAAAAGCAAAAAGATGAACAGACCTTGGCACGAAAAGGAAAATGAGAACTCTTGTATTTTTGTACATACATGCTTGAAACAAATATACGCTTATGGATTCCTGATACGCTTATGAAAAACGCTTATATCATATACGCTTATTTTCAAAAACCTTTTTGTCTTTTACCATGGACATATATATATTACAAACCATGGGTACATGTATATCGATTTCATATTTTATATTGAAGAAATTGTTCCAAGTATTCAAAGAACAAAAAACTTTATGAGCAACCCACAATGCCATCAAAGCGCAAAAGCAATCATACAGCAGAAGTGATTTCAATCATTTCAACTGTCTCAGTTCTAGATTCAGTATCATCCAAATCATCCAGAGTAATAGCTGGAAAAAATCCCAACCAAACTCCGATCCAAAAGAAACATTCCGCAAACCAGCTCTTTGTAAAGTAAACACAAAGAATCAGAAAAATCAAAGTCCCAGCAAAAGCTAAAACAATTATAAATACAAACAAAATATGATAACCCAACGGGAAATAATTACGCGCATCGAAATGTGAAAAATCGCGTGTTTGGTTTGTGAAAATCGTGGTCGATATCAACGCCGCACGAGTTGTCAGAGAAATCGACGTCGACGTGGAAATTGTAGTCAAAGCAACCAACAACGTCACTGCCGATTCCCGTAAACCCTCCGTTGAAATCGCCACCTCCTCAACCTTTGTCACCGAAGTTGAAACCTAAACACAAAGAATCAGAAAAATCAAAGTCCCAGCAAAAGCTAAAATAATTATAAATACAAACAAAATATGATAACCCAACGGGAAATAATTGCGCGCATCAAAATGTGAAAAATCGCGTGTTCGGTTCATGAAAATCGTGGTCGATACCAACGCAGCACGAGTCGTCAGAGAAATCGACGTCAACGTGGAAACCGTAGTCAAAGCAACCAACTACGTCACTGCCAATTCCCGTAAACCCTTCGTTGAAACCGCCACCTCCTCAACCTTTGTCACCGAAGTTGAAACCTGCACGGATTCCTGCATTGTCATCTGTTCCTGAACTTTATGTTCCTGTTCAACCTTGCAACCCTTTCCTTTCAAAAGGATCCCTTCAGACGACCCACTACATCAGTGGTGCCCAAGATACAGCCCGCGGGCCAGATCTGTCCCGTGGAGGCTTTTCATCTGGCCCGCGGAGCCAGCATGGAAAATCTCCACAAAATATGTTGACCCTCGAAAAGGAAAAATTGCAAGTTTTTCAAGACGTCTTCAGCCTGCAATTTTGATTAGTAATTTTATTAGGGCTTATTAAATTCTGTTATGATTCCTTCTAACCAGAAAGAACAGTTTGCATTGCTTTGTGATGTCAGTCATTCTGTTTTTCAGATTAAAGGACAGGGTTTTGCAATTTTTTAATTCATATCCTACCCCAGCATTTTCTGTNGTCATATCACGTCACTGTCGATCACCGAATTTAAAAATACTGTATATAGGTTCGCCGGGTTGATATCAGCAATTTCTTCTCGGTAGGTTCCTTCGAAAGAAAAATAAAGCCCAATTCATTAGGATTTATCGCGCAGGGTCACCGGGGTTATTGGGAAGGTTCGTGCGCTTTTTCTCGAGCTGGGATTCGTGAGATTACCTCCATTTACTGACGAGCTTCGGTTTCCAATATAGTTTTTCCGCGAAAAATAATTTGAAAATGCTCCCGGGAATTCGAAAATGCTACAAGATTTTTCAGGTTTAAATTGGTACGAACCCCATCCGATGAAATGAAACCGCTTGTTGTGGTTTTTGCGGTTGAATATACTGGTTGCGATGCGGGAATGAAGATGATAGCCTTCGTTGAACATCCACAAAAATATGGAAATGGTCGTGTACAACCGCAAGGTGCCGACTGCTTTGCATGTCCATTCCTATTTTCACAGTTCATAAACGAATGTAATTAGCGCAGTTGATTACTTGGCCAACAAGCACTGAATATGCATAACGTATATATCAATATACGGATAAAGTCTCTTATTTAAAATGGATCAATCGATCAGTCCTGTTTTCCTGAATAATATTGTCTTGAGAGAATGCCCACGTAAATCTCGTATCTTTCATCAAAGTTGTGACGAAGCATCCTCATCAGATAAAATGTGAAAAGGGAGCGAATTAATCATATTTTAAAGAGACATAAATCTTGAGAGATTTCAACTTCCACTTTAAAAATAATTGTCAATTTATGAATATTTTTTCCTTTCTTTCGACTTGTCAAAAATCCAGATCCTGTTAAAAATTAATCTGAACGAAGAAAGTACATATGAAAGTACTGTATATGTATATATATACAGTATACGAGCACACAAGTACTGTATTTCAATGCCACATATATTTCCCCCATGTAAAAAGTGTGCAAGAAACTGAAATGGAAGAAATTCATCGCATGCATGAATTATTAAAGAAAATTGGATTGCTATTTTTCGACGAAGGAATGTTCGCTACATCCTGAACATCGATACTAGTATTGCGTATTAGTTTGAAACGAGATTTTAAAAAATTAATATTTCAACTTGTCTATGTACAGTATTTTTCATTCCGCGAGGGTGGTTATATCGATTCAGCAAAACCAGTGAAAGAACGCATTATTGAAAGGGTAATGAACTTGGCTGTGAAATTTAGCTCCAACTTTTGAAAAAATAATGCAGTTTTTAAATTTGGGTCTTTTTTTGGTCGTTTTTGTCACGCTTAATATATATAGAGCTCAATGCACTGAACTCACAGGGGACATATTCAAACCTGATGCGCAGAGGACCGAAGCACTTCAGACTCAAATTGCATGCAAATGACGCCAGAATTTATGCGTCATTTTCAACACCTCAAACCACACGTTCCCAATGGATCGTTTCGAACTTCAGCAGTTCTGCATTGATTTTGCCTCAAGTTCTATCCGCTTACAAGTCTAATTTGCGCTAAAATAATTCGCTTACTTCGATTCGGAAAATATTTAATCTCTGGGAAATATGCATTACATTTTTGTTGTTGATTTCTTTGCGCTATAGCCAATGTCTTATGATGTCAATGTGATTAAAAATCGCTCACCAAGTTGGTGTATGTCGGTCCGGGACGCCCAGTGATACTAGCTTCGAACATAATGAGATCGAGAACGTAGCGCATTGCTAAAGCAATCATCAAGTTCTTGTGCAGCTTCATCCGTGTGCAGGACAAACTCCTGGAAAAAATTAATTTCGTCATTCATAAACAAGGAAGAAAAATCATTGAAAGCATTTCGTGAGTTGCAGCTCAGAAAATTGACGCGCGAACTGAAAATTGTGGTGGGTTTGGCGTACGCACGTTTCCAGAAACTTCGACCGGAATCATCCTGTATATCTCATCTCTTCTCTTTTCATCTTCCGAAAAAATGTCGTAATTTTCTCAAAAACACGCTCATATTAAGGGACTATACGTTAATCAAATGTGAAGGCGTCGATGAGAACAGACAGGGGATAAGCGACCCGACATTCGCTCATTTCATGGCCATTTTCTAAACGGCACGAAGTGGAATCTTCTTCAAAGATTGACCTCAGATCAAAGCAAAAGACAATTTTTTGCCCTCTCACGAGTGGTCTCAGTAAATTCCGCGCGTAGAGCGGCTAAAATTCGGGGTCGACGAAAATTTCAACCCCCGTAATGGTTCTACAATCGGCCTTATTCTTCCGCAAAAGTCGCCATTAGGACGGAAAAGCTTTCGTGTTCCGTTAATCATGATGCCATTCTCAATAAATCAAATAACTTGAGATACTCATGGCGATATATGAGTTCACGGAAAACTGGCTTATACGTGAGGTTTTTCAAAATACTTGTGTAAGGAACACATTTCGATGGATGCCGGTTGGTGATACATTTCGACAGTTTTTCTACTATTGTGATTCAGTTGAAACAGTTCAAGTTGAGTTACGGAAATACGTTTTTGAGAACGTTTCCGCAGAACAGCATAAAGTTTCAAGAATAACTAATAATATCCCATTTATGCAATTTTCTTTGATGACATTTTCTTCAAGATTTTGAGTGATTAAAACGTATTTTTCAACCACTGCATTCACCGTGTGCACGTTGTCATAGAAATTTGACATTTTTGGCACTTTCCATGCATCAGGAAAGCACGGGTTTCCTCCGAAATTTCGAAAACCAGCGTTTCCAAGATGAGAGGTTTTGTCTTTGAACAGTTTTTACCATGTCCGGAGTCTTTGAAAATTAATTAAAACTTGAAAAGTAATTAACAATGAGCTGACGGGCCATTCTTTGCGCAAGAAATCCCTCAACTCAAAGAAGGTTTTCTCGAAGTCATTCAATCGTTTCTCGTGTTCATAGATAAAAATTTGTTCAGACAGAGGCTTTTTCAGTAAATCCGAATGCGGTAATTATATATATTTTCGGTGAAATTCGTGAGTTTTCAGATGTCAGTTTTGCGGATACCGCGTGTGTCCTGTGCAGTGTGTACCCCTGATTGCGACAGGTTTCCTCGAAGGATTTTTTCAAAGGGATTGTGGATCTTAAATATTGATTTGATGACCTGAAAAGATCAGAATGAAACCTGTTCGAAACAGCCACAACAACAAAAGAATTTCGAGAAAGGGATTCCGAAAGAACATGTCCCTCATCCTTATTCTCTCGGTGCACCTCGCGCAATGTGATAGCCCCCATACAGTTCAGGCCTTTGTTCGCCACTGGAAACGATCAAAGACGTTCTATCAAGACAGATTCAGGAGCCTAGACAAGCCTAAACTCCTTCGCATGGGACCTGAAGCGACCACAGCCCGAGGTTCTGCTATAATATCCCAGAGAACCTCCGCCGTCGTTTATCATCCATCGCCGGCGACGCGGCTGCGACTCGGTCGCGTTTTATCTATTGTGACCCAGCAAAACAAGCAAAAAAAAGACGAAGCCTGGGCGCATGTAGAGGCACGTCGGAATATCGTCAATGTGCAGGCGCCTTTATTCCCCCGAAGCGGGTCCTTTGTCATCGGGGTTCCTTGCTGGTGCCCGACTTTGGCTCAATCAGGCGTTGGGAAGTCGCGGGAACACCCGGAGGTCAAATAAGCTTCCTTCCATTTGTTCCTGTACCTCTTTGCAGCTCAGACCGATGACTCGGGCTCGAAAATGGACGCATCTCGAAAAATACGAAATCTCAACTCTGTTCAAGTATTGTATCCTTCACACAGTATTACCCGCATAGAGAAGACTTCAATTTATTTAAAAATGGAAACATTTTAATGATGGACAGTGATTTTCTTCAAAAACAATGGGCTTAGAAAAAAGGATACATTGAAGGTTGTCAGACCTATTTTAGCAATACAATGCAACAGTAAAGTATTAAAATATGAAGACTTGACAGATGCCTTGAAATCTGTGCATTTTTTGAAACATCAATTGAAATTCTGATATCATTCTTCAGCAGCAGGTATTCTTTTCATGCAAATGAGCACATTTCTAAAATTATTTCCCTTGAATTTAATAATACTGTGAAGTTTAGTAATTTTCTTCAAAAGAAAGTGACTTGAAAAATTGTGTAAGAGGAGCTGTATCTGAAGTATGAGTACATATTCGACATTTTTCCAATTGTAAATAAACTGCTTTGCAATGCAATTCAAGTGTATCTTAGCATTTTTAGGTTCGCATTCTGTTTTTGAAGTTACTGTTTATAGCGTCTTAGATTCGAGTATATTATGTAGTAAAATCTCGGTTCTTTGTGCCGAAAAAGAGGTAAAACCTTTATAAATAAATGTGTGAACACATTCAGTGAGAGTAAAACCGAAAAAAGCCCCTTACTTTTTATTACGTTCCCCGCCTTTTTTTCCCCAGAGATCATCCGTGATTCGTTCTCACGGTTTGATGAACATAATCGTAATTGACCCGATGAAACTCTCAGTTGAAAGCTGCGTGTAATACTGTACAGTATTACTTTCTGACCCGATCCTAGAGAGAAAAATAAGGCCGTGTACGTGCTTATACCGGCCGCATTGAATGTCAGCGCGGGGGAATTCACTGGCGATGTAATCACGAATGCATTGTTTGCAGGTAGAAAATAATGCCAAAAAGATGACATTCGCAGGGGCCCCATTCCCCTTGTTTATATATATCTGATGGCAACAGTATTATGAATGGTCTCTCTTGGCTTCGGACAAGAGGTCACCCGGGTTTCATAACCTAGAAATATCAACCACAACCCCGGGCTTCGATTATACCCGAAAAGGTCAAAAAGCAGCGCCGATTTCTCATAATTTCCAAAAAGCGTACATCCTAAAAACTCAATCATTTAAGCCAAAACGTGGTGCCTTCCTCGATCTGATAGCGTCCCAAAGATTAGGAAGTATATACAGTAATGAAAAATTCTTCAATATAATTATTTTTTTACCTGATGGCGTGACGTATTATACCTATAAGAACATTATAGCGCAAGTATTTTTTCATTATCCCTAATGACCTAATAACGGATCAGGAATAATTAAATTAATTTTTTTTATCATTTTTTCAAGAGAGAAAGGATTTCAACGTTCAAAAATGAAATTTCAGGAGTCTCAGAATAAACTGCGTAATTATAAATTCATCATGGGTCATAGTTTGACAAGACCATGGAAAAGAACTGTTTTTAGATGGAATCATACTCGTACTCATTAAGTACTGATTTTATTAATTCCTTTGCTTTTTCTTTCGGCGAATTTCTGTTCGGACACGTTTATTTGAGAACATGCCTAATGTCAGGGCAACTGCTGTCGGACAATAAAAATGAATTCCACATGACACATCGGCTGAAATGAGTGTAACACTTTCGCCAACCCTGTATGATATCATTTCGCGTTTTCTATTTCGCCAACACAATTATGAGAGATTCGGCTGAGCCTTAATTTACGGCACTTGCACTGTGCCAGAAGTACGGCTTTGCAAGAGACGGAAGAGTCACGAATGGCAAACAGAAGACTCACCGGAATCCGCAGATGATTGCTAATCCGACTCCGACAAAAAGGAGTGAGACTAAAGCTGACACAAATGATATCCATGCCACAACCGTCCCAGTCCTTTGGAATCTCTGAAACTGGAGCAATACCTATATTGTACATTACTTGAAACATTTCTTACTGCATCGAATACAGAGAACTGATATGTGTCTTAAAATATGAGCACATGCTTGAATGCTTCGGAAATACGTCATTATAGGAAGATAGAAACACGTGCTCTTTCTGACATATCTGGGTTACAAAGTTCGAGGTGGAACGGAAATCAAATCTGCAGACGCGAGAGATTCTATTCTGTGCAAAATTTCAGAAGATTTCCTTGCGAGCTCAGAGGTCGTATCTAGGTCACGAGAAAATTTAATTTCCACTCACTATTCTCAAAGATTAACAGCGTGCTTATTAAGGCGAGATGGTCTCTTAACTAAAGTAACAGAAACTGATGAAGTGTTTGCTTTCATGCTTGCTTTCATTTTATTCTTACTCTCATGATGATTGGATCAGGCAGCGTCTTCGGTCTAAATTTATGGTTCTAAATTCCAGGGTAATTAAAAAAATGATTTCCTTGAGCAAATGTGAAAACCAAGAGTATTTTATGTATAGAACGATTTAGTTGTCGAAGAAAGGCAGCTTTCTTTTACCAGTTTCACGCAATCTTCGTGAAAAATACATGGGAATTACCAGCATGCGGAATTAATTTTATTTTTAAACGAGTTCCTCCGAATATTTTATAAAGGAATCGATATGTGCATGTTTACAAAACACTCATCTCAAAATTCTATCCAAAAAAGGCAAGACTGAAAGGTGAAGTTAATCGTTGGAAAAAATAAACGCACTCAGTAGAAACGCAATCAACTTTATGACTCGTTGCAGTCGTTGGTTCACTGGTAAATCGTCACTTGAATAAAACATCGAGTCATTTCCTTCTTCGCGTTTTCCCGAAGATTTATTTAGTGCCCATCGATTTAACTGCATACAGTGCTAGTATTATGAATAGATATTTGAAAGGGACTTTGCCCTGAAAAGCGTTTTTGATAATTTACGGAACGTCAGAGTTACTCACGTCGTTTCCAAGGACGGCAGAGCAGACGCTGTAGTCCGTGTAGTTCCGTGGCTCCCAATCCCCACTGGATCCACATTGCTTTTGTACCACAGCTATTTATTTTCGGAATTTATTGATGGAATGAGGGAAGAAAGGGGAAAATATTCAATTATTTTCGTTTCAGAGCATGAGCATGACGAGAACTCAAGATCCCTGCGTTATTTTAGCTCTCGCATGTCCTTGAATGTACTTCGACCTCGCCCGAACAGAACAATTTTTTCGACAAGGAAGTATTTGTTTCCTATCTAAATTTGCATTTTTAACTATGAATAAATTGGAGTATCAATTTTCCGTCGAAAAGAAAAAGCTACCATATCCCTTTCTAAACACGTGTCGCACTAGTTTTTGCACTTCCCATCCCATAAGCGAATATAATTGGATTGCATCGAAAAAGTTGAGCAAAGGGTCTAGATTCTAGAAGTACTTCACCCGTGGAACATATGCGTTCGTTTCGTCCAATAGATGAGCATCACAAATATGTTTACGCCTGGAAATGTGCTAAGAAAATCGCCCGAGGGTTATAAGAATAATACTGAATAAAAAATTATCCCCGGATCAAGTTTGAAGGCATATTTTCAACCAACTGAAGAAAAAACCTTTATTTGTTGGTCCGGAACACGCCAGGCGGCGGAATAAAAATAGTCTGTCCGATTGAAATTGATTTAGATGAATAAGAGGACGAAGCTGAACAAAGAAATCACCTGCTCTAAGGGGCTTTTCCAGATGACTGAGCCTGGACAGATGATCGCCGGCAAACCTGCCATTAAAAATCTGCCAGCAATTCACCGTCGGAGCTGACGATGCCAGGACCGGAGGCCAACAATGCACTGAATCCCAAATTGCCGAACAAAAATTCGCATTTTCCTCCTCTGCAAAAACGGTAAAAAAAAAGCCATAAAGGCAGGCATACGCATTTCAAGATCGAAAATAAATTTCAAACAAAATTTTTCATTATTACACGAAAGTGGAACGAAAATCGATAAACAGGTACTCCGACGCGTGAAGCTGCACTTGAACTACGATTTTTAAGAGGTCAAAAAATAAGAGGTTTGGTTCATAAGTTGTGAGACTTTTTGAAATAGATCCAAAGGAGTTTCAGCCATTCCATTTGTTTTTAACCCTCTTATAGTCCCATGATTCGGCCACATTTCACTGCTGTTCAACATACTCTCCGCCGATTTCGAGGAATTGCAAATGAGAGCAAAAAAATCGAGTTTCTGTGGTTTGATCCTTGCATGGATTGCCGAAAATCGAGTTCTGCTATAGTTGTATGGGCCCCTTGAGACTCGCTGTTCTCAACAGTGAATAATGGCTATAGAAAGGGATTGATTTTGAGGATAGGGACAGCCTCATTTCCGCCATAGATGAAGAGCAGCAGCTTAGTCAACTAACAGAACTCGATTTTTGGCACTGTTTTGATCCTTGACTTTTTCACATGAAAAAAATCATTGAAATCGGCGGCGAAAAAGTACGTTGAAATCAAAGCACTGAAATATTACCAAATGATGGGGATATATGCCAGCAAAAAAAATTGAAGATCCTTTGGATATATTTCAAAAAGTTTCAAACTTTATAAGCCTTGCATGGCGCGCGATGAGTTTCAATCAATTCTGAAAGTTCGTGTATGTTGAACACATTCGTAATTGCGCTCGACCCGAATTTGATACTCAGTAATTTGATTCAAAGACAATCTTCTGGCATTGTTGTAGATTGTCCAACGACGATTCTTACAGTACGGTGCGTTTTTCGTTAGACTAACTTCCCTATAGAATCTCGACGAGGAATGACGTCGGCGGTGCGATTGTTTTCCTTGTTGCTTGCGTAGGCTGAACATTTCACTATTCCTTCTCGCGGAATCCGGATGAATGCTACACTAATTCCGACATGAAACGGAAGTACTGCAGGAAACATGGCTCTGCTCTATCTGCATGATTTATGGACTGATTAACGTTGCATAGCTGACCCATACCCATATACTAGTAAATATGTCTCACGTCGCGCGGGTGACGTTTAGCCGTATCTGTGATGGCTCGGGTATGTAATTTTAGCCAACCCCATATCCTGTATCCCATATAGGTATAACCAAGGAATGCTCCGTTCATGTTTCTTCCTTATAGATACGTGAATGTAACCTTACCATACCAAAATCGGAAGTACAGTACGTGGAGTGTATCCCGATAATCAATGGTCCAAATGGCAGATGTCACGTAAACACCGTGGGGCCATTGAAGTCCTCATAACTAAATCGCTACGTTGTCGATAAACGACATGAAATCGCCCGGAAATTCTAAGGATGATCTTTGCGCAAGAAAGGGAATGTCTAATAAATCCTAAAGCGCTGCTTGTGTGGTCTTTTTCCCTTGTGCCGCCGATATCCGGTTTTATGGGATACAGTAATATGATTACTATTATAAGCAATGTAATTGTTGCTATTACGAAACAAAAGCAATTCGATTAACTGGACCATGGGAACAATAAGGAGCGGACTGGATAAGGGCGGATGAGATGTAAAAGGAGTGCTGATAGTGAAACTAATCAAAAGAGGCTCCACTGGACCAAAGTTGTGCCTTCTATTAAAATATTGAAATTTTTTTTTCGACGTGGCTTTGACTTCTAGCACGATTAGTTCCAGCAGATTTGCTCAGCATTTTCAAATCAATCTTCGCTGTATTGCCTCGTTTATCATTATTTTGTTTTGTTTGCTTTTTTTTACTCAGGATTATAAAAGATGCGACGAAGTTCCAAATCAGTGAGTCTGCTTTTGTCAAAGATGAAGTGTTTCAAGAGGGTGAAAAATGTGTGATTTTTTCAAGGAATTGATGAAAATGGCATTGAAGAGCATAAAGCTTATTCTGATTATTATTGAATCCGGATTAACGATAAGAATAGCAGTTCTTGCAATAACTTGTTGACAGCACCGAACATTTCATCAAGCAACCGTATCCACAAGAGAAAATATTATGTATGTCTGAAAATAAATAGGTTCTTTTTAGAAATCAGCAGTCCGCACATGTACCCGAGCACACGTTCATTCAATTTGCCATTTTGATGCTCAACATTTTCTGAAAATGTGTTTGTTGAATCGTTATCTCAATAATTAAACTGTATTTTTTCTTCCTTTTTCAGAAATACAGCACCGAATGCAAACGAAAACGTGAGCTGTTTTTCGTTCATAAAGATTATCGAAAATGAGCTGAGGGACAGAATAATTTCCGCATAGTCCCTCTCTTCATTACATATTAAAAAGAATAATTTTGGAATTATGGCACATGCATACAAAAATCCACGTGAACTGTTCTCATAGAGTGAATAATATGTCCGAAATTAAATTTGACGTGTATATATGTCCTCTGTATTTGTGCGTTCGTGCATCCAGGTGGATCAACTTCTTTTTTTTTTTGTGTTCCCAATTCGAGAAAATGAGAATTTTTGTTCGATTCACGTGGGATACGAGTTGGAAGTTATTTCACGACTGCTGCGATATCAATGAAAATAAAACTAAAATTCCGGCTTGACGGTGAAGATGAATTATTACTCCAGCATGGTAACAGCACTCACCAAATTGCAGCGAGACGTTGGCAAACAACCGTTCGCAAAGAACTGGTAGGCTTACATTCTGCATTTCATCCATCCTCATATAGAAGGTACGTATGGCGCTGCTGATCCGCAGCCTTCACAGATTCCTTGAGAGGAAAAAAAAAAACCTGTCCAATTCCTGTGGCAGGAATCCCGATCAACGGTTCCCTAAATGAAGTCCAGAAATGTGTGCGAATTCGAGCATAATGCACCCATTATTCATCCACGTCTTATTTATCGCCGATGTTTTGAGCAGCTCATCCTTCCAACAAGTACAGCAGAAAAGCTTTCGGGTGTCTTTATCGCGTCTTCCAGCTCAGCATCCCGTCGACGACATCGCTCTCATTTTCATGGTCAATGAGGACGGCGTGTCGTTAGTGTCGACTGTCGACGCATCCTCAGGCTGCCGTATAATCAAGTACTTCGAATGACGACGTGATGCACTGCATGCAATGCACTGATGCTCATCAGCACACGATGCCGATGTTTGAAAAGAAAAAGAACGAAAACCTATCGTGAAGACCACTCGAGATCGAAGCGTTAACACAGCAACGCAGGCGATATTCCGAGCAAGGGAAAAGCTCTGTAAGAGTCTCGTTGGCTCTTCTTTCACTGCACAAAATGCCGTTTGTCTCCCACTTTTCTGCACCATAAAGAAGTTTTATTTTATTTGTTTTCCAGTCCCCTAGCAAAAGAAGGGTAGAATGGACAACATACAACCGCGAGAAATCTTGACCACTGTTCATCGGAGGGTTTTTGCCAATAAGAGAGTAAATTTTCTTCAGGATGATCAATTTATCAAAAGTAGAAATTATGTCTGTTATTTTTACCAGACATTTCGGAAAAAAAAACCCGATGAAATTATCTGATGAAATATAAAAGTTGACTTTTCTCCTAATAGCACTTCAAATTTTCACCTGCTGAAACAAATTATTCCAAGTTCTCAATCTGATGAACCTTTCTTCAATAAGCCAACTTTTCTAATTTTTTGAAGACATCTCCTTGTAGCTGCTCCATTTATTCATAACATAATTTTTGAAAAAAGAATAACCTTTTTAAATACCTGCCATAAAGTATTTCAATCAAAAAGTTTTTGAGTTCTCAAAAATGTTATGCAATTTTTTGGTCCGAAGAAATTTGATCGGGAAATTTGCTCGTCCGCAAAGGTTTTTATAGAAATTTGCTGGTCTGCGCCCAAAAAAAGCTTAAGGAAAACTGATCTTTATACATCTTCACCAATTACCATATTTACTCGAATGTGTTCATGACAAGCGCAACGATTCCTGCACGCTTTTTCGATTTAATTCGTTATATACTGTAATTTTAATCTTTTTGCAAATGTAAGGTGCGTTGTCTTTCATGTTCGTATCATGCACGGGGTTTACTAAATTCATATTTGTATCCACATTTCGGTCACCACAAGCTCCATTTTTTTTAAATGCAGTACTGCCATTTTTATTTGCTTTGAATTTTTGAAGCACCCTATACATGTGCCAAATATTGTGACACGAGAGGAATAAGATCAGAAAAATTTTATATTGAAGACAGGTCATAGATATTCAATAATCTATGTCAATTTCATTTTCTATGACATTCCTGTACAGGAAGAGACACAATTTTGTCGTGTGGCCCCCTTTAATTTTCATTTTGGACTTCGTTTCCACTTTAAGAATTTAGTTGGTTGAAACTCTTGGAAGTTATCGCTTGACACGCAGTTCTAATGCAGAATTTATTTCAAGATACAACTGAAAATAAGACGTACCCCGAATGCTCAACAGCATTTTAGAAGAATAAGGCGCGTGATAATCTGCAGTAAACACGATGTTAGTTTTCAGTCGGGCATGATCAAGAAACTTTTCTCCACTTCTACCGTGTCTTCCAACTCAAACAAATGTATTTTTCGAGCATCTTTACGTAACATAAAAACGGCGGTATATTCGTTTGATCATGGATACACATTTCCAAAACGATTGACAGGCATTGATCGGCACATGTTTGGTTAGCAAACAGCAGTACCTTTCTGGATTGCAACCCGTGCGAACTTTTTCCATTTTTTTCGCACATCGATAAAAAAAATAATGAAACATTGAACAACTTCACTCCAGTGATTCAGTTTCCATAAAAGCGGATTCTCACAGAGAAGTTTCGTATATGTAAACAGCGTCGTGCACGACTTTTGCATTTGATGGGAACCAAATGCGCATAAATTATTCCTTTTATTTTCTTTCGAAGGAGTAAGACGCATGGAAGAGAAGGTGCATATGTAAACTTCTCCTCTTGTTCGGGTAGAATACTTCCACGACAGCATCATTTGAATAATATCGATCACAGGTGAATCGGTTGGAATAGTTCAAGATACTGCATATAGTACGAAAAAAGAAAGCGTAGGGAAAATATCTCTGAAGATATTTCTGGACCGGCGATGATCTTGAGTCCAGCGAAGTTCGGATCACAAAGTCTGAAATTTTATTTTATTTTGAGTTCACCCCGAACTTTTTTGCTCGCCAAAAATAGCATATGCTAGAATATGCTCATATAGTCTGAGGAGTGCTTCCATGGCCCGCAGTTCAAGTCACATCAAGGACTCCACTGATGCACTCATATGTCACTCAAAGCGCTTTGTGTTGAAAATTTTAGCAGCTTCTTCGTCCGGCGAAATGCCGCGCCTCGACACGGAAAAGCTGGAAACAGCAAAGAATTATAAGGATATTCCCTCGTTCGATAAGACTATTTAATTGAGGAGTGGGGAACAAATAGAAGAGGACGAAAAAAACTGATCATTGAAGAGAAATTCTCTTCGAGAAAAATCACCTTGTGCTGGTTTCGATCTGGTTTGAGTCATCAATCAAGTGTACAGTATTCTACGCGTATACAGTATTTACTTTTACATTACAATACAGTATACTGAATAATGTTCCAAAAGCCAGGACATTGTGTGTAAAAGCTCTTTTGATATCTGTGTGGTTCTTCATCAAGAAAGATTACTGCACGTCTGGTCTGAACTTTGAGGATCATCCGTCATTTTTCTGAACTTAAAGGAATACATGTTGGGGATCCACGTGCTACAAGAAGATCCACAAAGAGGGTGATACTGCATTTCACAAAATTTATGAATACAGCAGTACCGCATTAGTACTTCCTCGAGAGCCACGCGCAATTTTTTCAAATCTTAGCCTAAGAAATGTTGTGTACGTTTTACTGGGGTGAATTTTTTTCGTAATCAAAAAATTTCAGTGCGTATAATGTTTCGATCACACGGAATCGATTTTAAAATTAAAAAGTGACGATAGGAATGAAATAAAATTCAAACTCAAAAAATTAAATTGAACTCAATAAGCCACGATTTAACCCCTCATAATACATTCCCTTTATCTAGGTACTGGATTATTCTTGATTTTCTTGATGATCCTGGAACTTCACGCTGTATTTTCAGAAAATACTAATTTTGAAAAAAAAAACAATGCAGTGATTATTCCATTTGCTTGATTAGCCTCGACACTTTTCCTCCAACGATTGACTTTTTCTTAAAATGTTTTACAACTGTTGCAAAGCTTCTTGCATAATACAACAGGCAACCTATAAGAAGAAAAAATGGAATGCAATTTAATTATTTGTCAAGTTGAAATAAATTCGCCATTATAGCTGTTGAAATTCTGAAATTATCAACATTTTACAATGAAACTTGGGTTTGAGTTTTGAGCGTGGGTGTTTTGTAAACTAATTTTTCAGCTCAAACATGAAGCTGCTCATTTTATGCAAAGTCGCAAGACTCTTGATTAATTAGGGTGCACGCTTGTAGCTCCAGAAGATATTTCTGCATACTTGTTCAGAAAATGTATGCTACATCAAAGTACAATGATGAACGCAGGAGAATGCTGTTGACGCTCGTGGCTTTCTCTGCACATCATTTTTTGAAATTCGAAATCAAACTCTCGACGAGAATGAAGATGATCGAGCTACATTACATGCTGGAAACACGAAACTTTCCGGATGCTTCCCGAAGCGAATACGTGGAGCCCATGCGAAGCAAAAATCTATACACGCAGTGGACTTGTCAAGGTCTGGCACGAAAAATGGAAACCGGACGCGAAATATTTTCATGAAACTTGGGTCCTGGTCTCCCGTCACGGGACGCTGGTCGTCTTGCGCATGCATATCCCTACTACTGGCAGTCGCCACGAGTCTTTCATGGGCCAAAAACTTTGAACGTGATGAATGACGCATCAGGGCATGTTGACAGGTACCGGACTAGAAACACCGTCACCAGCTTTCCCGACTTGCTGTATATACTGTACCCCTCTACGCGAATTCGAACTTGAACTCGGAAGAAAACTGTAGTGTGTATATACTATATACATTTACGAGGGTTGGTTCATAAGTCTTGATAAACGGTCACATTCCGTCATCGTGGGCGGACGCAATTTTGTTGTTCTTTGTTTTTCTCTTCATCAATCCTTTCTCAGTGTCTAATAAATTTTTGACCCACCCAACTGCAGATTGAAACGAGGAAAAGACCTCACAGTGAATAATGCTCTCCACTGAAGTGAAGTTAGATCAAGAGCAGCTGCACACTTGCATGCTCTACAACTTCGTGGGTGGTTTGAGTGCAATGGAGTGTTTCTTGAGAATAAAAAAATCTTATTGATTAAAGCTAAGCTTGAGGTTGTGGAATTATGCACCCTGTGATTCTGGCTGTTCCAGGCAGTGTGAATGAATGAACAGAACACTTTATTTGCTGCTTTTCTGCATTCACAAGGTTCAATAAAGATTTCCAAAACCAAACCCCCTTCCCACCCAACCCAAATCCACTCAAAGACATTTAATCACTCCAGAGCAGGAAAGCACAAATTGATAACAAAAAATAAATAAATTACAATACAACATGATATACAACTGGACATCTGACATGTATGCATACACCTATTCATTCCCTGACATGGGGAACCAAATATATGTGAAAATTAATTTAAAGCACAAGGTCTTCAGCTTGTTTCTATATCAGGTTTAGTTTAATGAACAAATTAGAGAGAATCTTTGATGAGAAATCATATAAAGCCAACAGTTTATCTTGATCCTTCAAGATTTCATAAAGGGGCTCTTCATTGCATCCAGGCAGTGAAGAACAGCCAGAAAAGTGTTGATTTTGAGGACAGGGACACCCTCACTTCTGTGGTTTAAAAAAAACTTGATCAACTAATGGGAACCGGATTTTCAACACTTTTTTGGTTGCTGGATTTATAGCATGGAAAATGCTTTAAAATCAGTGTAGAGTACTGTAGAGCGCAGCACTGACGTGTTAAATTTTGGAATTTCTGAAACACAGTTGGATTTATTTAAAATATTATCAATTCTTATGAACCAACCCTAGTTACAATATGTAGGACACCGCTTTTATACTCTTGCACTCGGGACACGTCAGCAGACGCGCGGGTGAACCCTTTCGTCACAATGAAGGAAAAAGATTGTAAAAAGTGCTGCTCAACCCTGGATGCTTTCAAAGCACACAAATGGAATGTCTGGAATGCATGCCGGTGCTTCGTCAAGACATCTTCTCTTTTTTTGTTACCGAAAAGTCAGCGGTTTGATGTCGATTGAACCTTCCTCTGCAGCAGAAAGCCACAAGCACCGTGTTTCCTATTTCTTCTTTATTTATCAAGAGAAAAAATCATGGGACTTCATCACTTGAGCTGTCTCCCTTTGAAGACATACGCGGGGCTTCATGTGATACCCGAAAAATGAGAGCATTTAGAAGGATTATGCTTACGTAATGTTGATATTTGTGTCATAGAAAAGGGGCAGGGGGATAAAAAAGGAGACAAATTTTGGCATCGTTCCACCGTTCGTATTTTTGTCTCTGAAAAGTGAAGATAATATTTTTGGCCATTTTTGGATCTATGGCTGGTGCTTGGCATAAAATCAGTGGCATTCTCAAGAGAAGGGTCGTCATTTGTCAAAATAAGAGATATGAGGGCTGGAAATTTGTGACATCCTCACGAGAACGAGTCTTGCCTCATTTTTTTCTGCTAAATTTTTTGTGAATGAATGCATTAGTAGGGACATCAGAGGGATTCGCCCAGAAAATGCTAAGATTTTACTATTCCTTCCCAGTGATGTCCATCAGAATGCTTTCTCTAGCTTTTCTTTTCCGCTTCCCGCCTTCCTAGGAGACGAATTTTATATTTATAACTCCAGCTCTTCTCTTTCTGATATGGTCTCTATACTAAAGCGTGAATAAAATTTAACATGGCTACGGTTTATTTGTGCTTTCCTTTCCCAGCAACAATATATGTCAAGCAGTCCATTATCGGAAGGATGAGCACTTTAAAAGCCCCATATATCCTCCAGGGCGGTAGTTACCATTTAATGGCTATGTAATCTGACGCAGCTTTTCATCAATTACCTGCAAATGTGCAAATGCAATATTAACTGCTATGAAAGGCAGGTTACTGCTATGAAACCCACAGCACCCGTGGTTTGTTTAAGATTATGAAAATAAATGGCGGAACTTGCAGCGATTATTGCGGGTAATACACGGAGCCAAACAAGGAAGCGCGATTTTGCGCCAAAATTATATGCCATTCATCTGGTTTTTTTTTTTCTGCGACGAACAGCCGGTTTTGACACACCGACCGCAGTCTTTCGTCAACCCACCGCTGATATCATTGTGAGATGTGTACCATATTGTACGTGGGCAACACTTGCATGTTTTGGAAAAGCTGTCATGAGCAATGATACCCACTTGTTTTCCTTTGATATATTGGAAGAGGAGGTGATTTATTCAGTTGAAAGAAGTATTCCGT
The DNA here is from genome assembly GCA_905338405.1 of Notodromas monacha. Classification (NCBI taxonomy): domain Eukaryota; kingdom Metazoa; phylum Arthropoda; class Ostracoda; order Podocopida; family Cyprididae; genus Notodromas; species Notodromas monacha. The sequence goes on from CAJPEX010002941.1 coordinate 18,668, forward strand.
CCTCTCGTGGATGCCTGCTGGAATTCGTCTTTACCTGTTTTAGACGCGCATTTAAGATTGTTTTTTTTTTTTATAATACATGTCGCCGACTCTTATCATTCAACTCCTTTTTCGGAAGAACTGGCTTTGATGATGTATAGGGCATAAAAAAAAGTTGACGATACAATCGAGATTCAAGATGCGACAGAATTGTCATTCTTCGAAATTGCTCAATAAAATTCGAACTTCCGCAGAAGGCCAATTTTCTAAATGTGGATTTCTCTTGAAGAACATCAAGACACGGGTGTCGCAGATCTTTTTTTAGATGCGTTTCTCGGTATATACTGTATTACCACAGTGGCTTTCTATAAACGCTGAGGCTCCTCAATTGAATTCCCGGAAAGGCAGTAAGAAGAAAAACCTTCTGCAGCTGTGCATGTCAAACAAAAGAATGTGATTTAAAAATTCGAGCGCGTAGTAATTTTAGACTTTTTTCTCCTTGCGTGGGTGTCGTTTTTAACACAGAGCGAAGAAGCTAAACGCGAGGCCCAGAATAGACAGCTATCTCAATTCTGACAGTTCAAACGTGCAGCCAAAAATAGGATATACATCATACAGTATAATGATCCCGTAGAAAAAACTCGTCTTAAAACGCTGATTCCACTGAATGGCTTAACAAGAGTGACGTTTCTGTTGACAGATTTTGCCCAAAAATAGTCCTCACTTATCATTTGACAACAAAATCATCGTAAAAAAAAATGATGCGCTTGAACTATATGCACCAATATGTCGATCTCCGACATTTCAATATTTAAATAAAAGCTGAGCTTCAAGATTTTCATTCACTGTAGATAAGAAATAGTGTACACAAGATTTGACTTCCGAGTATAATCAATTCTGGTTGATAAATGGAAGACTTTTCCGGTAGTAGAATTTTTTAAAAACGATCAACTACAGTTGATATCTCTAGAACGAATATCAACAGACCAGAAAAGTTCCTTGTAGAGAGAATTTTGTAGTAGAGAACACCTTAAACTTGAGGACGAAAGAGCCCTATAGGACCTCCACAAATGTTTTGTACAGAGAAAATTTTTGTAGACAAAATCATTGTGTAGAGGAAGTCCACCTGTAATATTAAAATACTGCATTTTTTCGGCGCCCTAAAATCATCCAAAAATCTCCTGAAACAATGGTGTGAATTCAGTATTATTCTGAAAAACGTGACACATCTGTACAATTTTATTCAAGAGAAATTACTCTCAAAAGGGAATGTACGTTTCTGAGAGAAAGTTTAGAACTGAGATTTGACCCTCCCTTTTTACAAAAGTGGTCCCCCCTTTCTTTGGGGATTGAAGTTGTGTCTAGAGGGCTTTTTAGATGGGCCTCTCCAGCTCAAGTTTTTTGAAAGAAATAAATAAGTAGACAATTTGGCAGGTGCGCGACCTGCCGGAATAAGCGCAAACGTGTTTCAACACACAAAAACCGGAAATGCACACTTTCAACAATTTTGCACAATGTCGTCAAAAAGATTTCTTTCTTGCAAGTTTTTAGAACTTTGTCAAAGTTGGAATTCCTTGCGATGAGTGTCGCAGTGACGGCGTTTTTCAGTCTGATGATGGGTGCTCCAGAATGGTCCGCCTTTTATACGCTCCTTGCCTCTTGGTCCGGGGATTTTCAGATTCTAACGTCAATGACTTCCGCCGGATCCCGGCAAATCCGGCCCAACTGTCTAGTGGGCTGATTTATTGGGATACGGCAATTTGAAGCAGAGTTTTTCCGTTCCCCAAAAATTTGGATTTTTGGGATGAACTCAAAAAATCCTTGAAAGAGACTCGTGGGAAGAGGATATCCCTCTTTCGGAGCAAAATTCGACACGGGCCCTCACCGGTTTTGTTTTTCCGAGTGCCGACACTCTAAGCATCAAATTCTCCTCGTATTTTGGGGTAATTCAGTCTTCATAAAACAGAGGAAACCCCGTCGTTCTTTAGAGGGGGGTTATCTCCTTCTGGGCGGCTTAACTGCCACAAGATGTCTTTTGTCGTTTGTCTTTCGGCACGCCAATTGGTGTGCCGACTATTAGAAATATAATCCCAAAGTTTGAGCTTTGGGAAAACGGTCAGTAATTTAGCATTGAAAACATGACACGAGAGTCATCTCGGCCATAATTCTTCACAGCATCAGCAGAATCAATTAGAGGGGGGCGGAAATCATTTATATTAACATCATCCTTCAGGGGTTTTTTTATTGTTGCTGGAAAACTCAGCGCTGCACATGGATTCTGTAAATTTAATCAAATGTTCGCGATTATTAGCAGTTCAGATAAAATTTCCGATTAATCGCAGTTCAGATAAAATTTCCGAAACATTTTGAATCTATGTTAAGTGCTTCTGTACTTGAGAAAAATCAGAAATAGCCGTGCGACGTCGAATTAAATTTGCATATCTTCTCAAAAGTCTAAAAGTTCTTCCGAGGTCATCTATTCGCTATTGGTTTCCGTTGGTCACTCTGTAAGTCTGTATTGAACTGCTCCGCGATTCGACCGTGTTGAAAATCAAGGCATTTCCGAATTGAAAATCAAGGCATTTCCGAATTGAAAATCAAGGCATTTCCGAATTGAAAATCAAGGCATTTCCGAATTGAAAATCAAGGCATTTTCCAATTCAAAACGCAACTATCTATAGCGATTCGCGAGAACTTTCGGCGACCGTATGATCCATTCTTATAATAAACCGGATCTGCATGTATAGAAACTTATTTGGCCCCCGATGGGGCGGAAGGCTAATGTCCATTACGGATGTCAAGTTGGTCTCAAATGGGACGGCATGGGCGCGGACAGACTGTTATAACCCCTTATAGAAGCTCCAGATGGAGTTCGCAGGATTATCAGTTAGGCCTTCGCGGATGATCAGGAATAACCCGTGCAGGCTAAATCAAAGAGCATCCCTGCAAGCTCCTGCTTACGTCACTCTCCCCTCATTACCCAAGGTGGAGGAGGACTCGGATTGCTGGGGGGAAAACCATCTGCTTTTGTTGATGATACCCGTTCTCGGTCAGCTCATGAGATACTATGCTGAGCAAGGAGGAAAAAGAACAGGTGAACAAGGTACAGCGTACTCTGTAAGCTGCAGATATTTCTCGCTTGGAATGGGTGTAATCCTCTTTGTTTTCATGTTTTACTCAAACACAAAATGTATACATTGGAATCTCGTTACAACGAATCTCTTTATAATGAATAATCGATTAAAACGAATTCATTTATAGGTCCCTTCGCGATAGCCGCAATACTGATGAGTTAGCTTGTAACGAGTTTTTCGTTAAAATGAATTTATTTGACTGGTCCCGACGGCATCGTGGTAACGAGATTTTATTGTATTCTTTTGAAATCTTTTCAAAAGTGGTCATTTTTAGGACAGAAAAGCGCAAGTATCTGCAGAAGTTCAGATGGATTGAGCCGCCATTTAAAGACTTATAGGGAAATTCGAACTCCACCTTTTTTTACAGTTTAAACAATATTTTCAACTGCTAACATAAAAATATACTATACAGAATGTCGATAAACTTCAGAAATAAAAGTGGACGTTTCAAGTTTCTTCAATGATTAGATGTTACTCGTAACAGATGTTGGTTAATCGCAAAAAAAATTACATTCTCTTTCAATCTTTTAAAATGCAAACTTTTCATTCAAAATTACGAAATTATGATTTGTTTTATATTCTTGGAAAAATATTGGATTGTGCTCAATGTCAAACAATTTTGGGAAAATTCAAATTTTAGGACAACGGGAAGTGCTCGGTTGAATTTGACTTGCAAACTTTGACAAACATGCATATACCTACTTCTGAGAGTACGACTGCGTTACTGACGCACAGTACTGACATACTGACTGAACTGACATGCATAGCAAAAGTTAATTTCGTTTCAAATCTGAAAAAAGGTTACTTCACTTATCTGAGCAGAGCAGATACGAACTTTCGAATCACATGATTTGCAATTTATTAAGTAACTCGTTCGTTCTTTGATCTCCACGACTCCACGAAAGTTCTACTTTCATAGGATTCAACAAATATGAGAATCCAGCAGATACGTGAATTCCATTTTTATTTTATAACCTCGAGAAACTTATAAGACCTGAATACAGTATTTGATTCATCCTCTTAACAAGCCACATAAAAAATGTTCTCTGTCAAATCGACGTGTCCCGAATTCTCTCAAGTGATGAGATAAATTATTGTCATCAAAATTGGTTATTTTTCAAGAAAAGTAGTCCAAAGGTGAGCCGTCATCATTTAAAGTTTCAGTGAGACAAGTATTCCATTCGGTTCAACGAAGATCGTGCCATAATTGAAAAGAGCAAGATACTCAGCTTCTAATTATTCTTGTAGCTTCCTTGACAAACTTTTGCGAAGTGATTCACGTTCTCTCGTTATAGAAAAGTGTTGGATAAAAATAATTCCACATCACGCGACGGTTCAGGAGTTGAAGTTTTCATGGGCTCAAGAAATTCTCGGTCTTCGGAGCTTTTGCCGAGCCTTCGAATGTCACAAAAAAGAGCTTCCGAATGCTTCCAGACAGTTGGAGAAAACTTTCCACACGTCCAAGTGAAGTACCTCTCTTATTGCTGCTGATGCCGAAACATTTCGGATTCTGAAAGTGAGACTCTCCTTTGGGAGTCTTTTTTGTTTTGTTTTTGGTTTTTTGCCCAGACACTCAAGTCTGGGCTTCGATCTTAGCTATTGAAATTCACAACACAATTCTCGAAGCTGTCGATTGCGATGCATTCTGGCTTCGTCTGGCAGACTTTTTTGATCTGACGTACAAATAAGAACTTTCATTGGTTTCGAAAAAACTTGATCGGAATCTTCAGGAGAACGCATCATGGAAAGTTTAAAAGGGCCTCAGATCCGCGGCGGTGGGCTTAGGTACATTATCCAATTGAATTTTAATTTCTTCAGAAACTCTTCAACATCACCTGAGGTGGAAGTCTATAATCAGCCTCGATCACATCAACGTGTTCAAATATATTTACATCCCGGCAAAAAAAAATTGTATGATAGAACTCATTCATAATGACGAGTACCAAAACACGAATCTCGCGAAACAGATTGTATCTGCATTCGTTTCTCATTTTTGAAAGTGAATAGTTCATAAATATTCTAACGAAATAGCCAGAGGACAAGTACTCAGCAAAATTGGATGCAAAAACATGAGTCCAGATTTCCAATTCTAATGATTTTGAAGAGTCGGCTGTTTTTTATCAACCGAACACAGATCCTTTCGTGAAGCAAAACCGGTTGAACGCAAAGGGTTACTTTAAAAAAAACTATCAAATGCATTTGGAGGACGGTTTATTCCTTTTTTTGCCCACTCATTTTATCTACGTCATACTTTACGCAAAACACGTAAATATTACCTTCATTTCAGCTGCAATCCAATGATTACTTCTGAGGCTTTTCGAAAATGGAGTCAGTTTAGTAAAACAATTTTCTTGAGTGTTTAGAATACCTTCAATCCTAGCCTGAAGCTGTAAGATCTCAGGATCTTACAGCTTCAGGCTGTAAGATCCACACATGGCACACATTGACATTTACAATATTATTTTGTTTACATTTACATGATTAAAGAGCGCTGCTGCTGAGGACGATTTCGGTAATTTTTAATTTCGAAAACTTCGCTGTCTGAAACAGAATCTTTTTAATTGCAAAACGAAAGTTATTCCTATCAGAATAAAACACTTCAAAATCCGAGGTAATGGGATTCAAATAAGTTCGCAGAGGTCGTTTCCACGCTGACCCCGCTTTATTAATGGAAATGAAGCAATGATAAGATTCTTCAATGACGCGAAACTTGAACCCCTTCATCCTTCACTTGAATTTTGCTCTTCCATTAAATCAGATTCTGAAGTTTGAAGCACTCGCAAATTTTAATAATGAATGAGTGTATATATGGGAAAGAACATAAGCTCCTGTTATCATTGAAAGTAATAGAAATATGGCACGCGATTTCCAGTTCAATTTCTCGTCATACTCGAATGCGCGATACGAAGGACTTCGATGAAGACGAATTTTCTTGAAACGAGAGTATTTTCGAGAAATGTCTTTTTCTTCGATTTCGTGCATAGTTTTGGCTGCAGGAAAAGCGGAATCTCAGAATTTTGCAGAGTATTTTTGCAGCATATTCGGAATGAAAAAGGAATGAAACGCCAGAAGAGATGGAAACATCCAAAGGGCTGGAAAATGTTGTTAGCGACTGATTTGTCCACTACCTCGAAAATTAATCGTTGAACAATTAATGATAACCAGACAAAATTAGTCGATTTGGCGGTTTCTCCAGTAGTGTTCTTGGAAAAATAATAAGAAATTCATAACTTTATTCAATGAAAATGCTAGCGGAAACTCTTTCCTTAAACGGCCATACCGTTGTGCAAAAAACGTTTGAAAGGGCCGACGACCGAGAAAATTCTCCCTTAGCTCTTCAAGAGACAGAATGTGCACCGACAGTTTTCACGGCTACTTCGAAAAAGAAAAATTGAACCGTGTAAAGGTTTGGAAAGTCATTTTTCTTTTTTGATGAATGCTTTCAAAGAAGCCATGCTCCAGCCGAACAACTTTTACACGCATGAGAGTGTACGAAATTATGCATAAAAGCTGCTTGACAGCGCCAGCTAAATGTACGCGAATTCCATAATCCATATCCTGACTGGAAGAATACCTCAATGTAAATCAGATGTCCATAGTTATTTTTTATCCATTGCATGGAAAAAGAGCTCGCAGTCATCTGCTTGAAAGACTTGAAAATATTTTTATATGCAGCACACACACAAATTTAAACCTTTTTTCGAGTATCTGCGGCTTCCCAGTTTACTTATTGAATGAAACGCCAAGATGACTTGATGTGCTACTATTTGAAATAAAACTTATATTCTAAGAATCATCAGGGAATACTGATTTCCGAACAAGGCCTGATTTTTGAAGATATCACTGGCATACATTAATATAATTTAACAGCACTCAAATTTTCTTGTCGCTGAATTTTTCATGATTCACTCTTGCTCTCCGTTTGCCTAACACCGGCCAACCTCATGGCGATGGAGTTCTTCGGATGTGCCCTGATTTTGAGATTCGAAAATACAATACGAGGACGTTCTTTCAATTAAATTTTCGGCGTGGTGCCAATTTCTGTTCTGGCTGCATGTGGAATTTCATTGACAATGGACCGAATAGCTGAGAGTATAGGTCCTAGGAAGTTTATTGCCTGCGTCTTTTTCGGCTGACGAGTATACATCAGCAGTTGGTGGTGAATAAAGGGAAACCCGTACGATCCTGAATAATAAAATTGAATAATAAAAGACGCACGTATTTTGAATTTCAGTGATAATCATACTTTAAAATGGTCCAAAATGACGGCTGTGATGATTGTGTGAAAAAATTGGCTACGCAAGAACTTGTTGAAGTACAAAGAATAAGCGCATTAAATTTGCCACTCTGTTGTGCAAAAATAAAAAAACGCAGTGAAACTTGAACCATTTTGAATGCTTTTTAATGTGAATTTTTTAAATGCTGATACTTCACTTGTATGTATGTATCTTTTTGAATTCTAACGGAGAAGAAATGCAATATATGTCAGTTTTTATTACACTGAAAAATCAATTTCAAAAAATAAACAGACTTAAATATTCCTTAAAAAGGCCTTCCTTTATACACTAGTAGCTATATACAGTACATTATTATCCATAAAACAATTCAAAAATTGATGGACTTTTTAGAATATACTCAACTTTTACATGAATGGAAAACTCCAATCTCTCAAATGTAATGTTTAAATTTTATTAGGACCTTAATACGCAATTCAGCAATTCAAGAAGAGAATTTAGCAAACAAATCAATGTTTCGTCCTAGCTCTGAAGTTTATCTGATAATTTTGATTTGAATACAATTACATTCTTACCCCTAAATGCTTTGCAAATCATGCATTTCTGTACTAAAACAGAAGGTTTCGTTCGAATGCCGATTTCTTTTTTTTCAGATTCAGGGGTTTCAAAAATTCAAAAATTGTTCAAATGTTCGGAAAAAAGGCACGTCCGGCAAAATGAAAAGTTTAATTTATTTTGTCTTGAAATACGCATTTGAATGGTGAACATAAAATTATCCTGTTTTTCGTCCACATCGTAGATTTCGTCATTGTACAAAAATCCTGCGAGGGGCGTCAAAAAGATTTGAATCCCCAAACAAGAAAACAAGCATATTAATCTCAAAATTTCGTCGTCAGCCCTCTGAATTTAATTTAAATTCCGTTCCAAAACATGCCTCACTGAATTTCGCATCGTGTTTCCCTCGTCGGTTGGATTCCATTATCCTGCACAATACTGTACTGCATCACGATACTGTCGACTCTTGCCGGGAATCACGGCACATCAGCACAATGCATTCATTCACCATCCCAACCAAAGCTGGGATTCCATTACACTTATAGGCCGTAGACTGACCGAGAACGAACGGGATGAGGGACACACGCACTATTCGGATTAAACCACACTGCTACTGCCACAAATGCCTTTTTGTTTTTTCGCCGGTCGTGTCGTGATGCAGTCGAATCTTCGCGACGACCCAAACGCGTTCCACTCGCAAGGAGTTTCAACCCGCGTCGGTGTCCACAACTGAGTGAAACCTCGGCATATGCACCCACTTTCTTTTATAAGGATTTTGGCCTGGCGCCGAGTTGTGTCGTGTCCCGGGTGATCGACTACTGTCTTTGCTGGCGCACCTTCGACAGAGAATGCTTTTTTTCTTGCCTCGATGTTCGCGTCAGGGCCGAGGAGAGAAAAACCCCATTCCGGGGGGGGGGGGGGGGGGGGTCATGTCTCGATTTTTCGGCATTCTGATCGCCCTCTTTGGTTTCCCTCCGGAAAAATGGTTGGAATCGAATCAATCTTCATATGATACCCTTTCGAATAGTGAATCCAGAGCTCTAATACTAGACTACTACAAGTGTACTGTAAACCACAGTTACTCAAGTACAAGTGAGACCCCAACATGCGGACAAAATTGGTGGATCAAGAGTGTCCCTACGTCGAAATTTCTCTAAGTTGAGTTTCTTTTTCCCTTAGACTGATATCATGTCATTTTTAATTGGTGTTTTATGGACAGAATATTCAAATATTCATCATAATTCCATGAAAAAAATTGTCTCGCAATTGCAACTGATGCATTCAATATCTTTCAAAACAATGACGACATTTTGATAGGAAGTACCTCTATGAAACTGGTAATTTTTTATAAGTAGCTGAATGGATGGTAAACTGATGAGAGAAATGCCGCAGAACTTTTTTTACATAGATTTTTAGGTTGGAAATATCTGTTCCTTATATTTTGGCCTGAAACTTATTTGCAATTTTCGCACACAATCTCTGTATGTTGAGTCAGTGTCTGCACCGAAGGCCTTTTTCTGCATTTTTTATATGAAAATAACCATTCCTATATCAAATTGTCTGCAATTCAAGGTGCCTGCATGTGAGGGTCTCACTGTATAATGCAAGTTTGACCCACACCTCAGACTGTTTTATATACAGTTTGCCCAAAAATGAATCCGCATGCATGAGACATGCACCCCTAGTATTTTACATGCTTGAAAATCAAATTTTGATTCCAACTTACAGGACAATGTTGAACAAAATAATCCCATAAATAATTATAAGAAGATGCATCATTTTAAATGAATTCAAGGAAAAGGAAATCTCCATTTCATTATTTGCACCAACAAAATAGTCACGTAAGGCTCCCGCCACTAAAGTCCCCTAATTTGTTGCTGTAGAAAATGTATGCCTAAATACCACGTACACAACTGTTTTATGCCTTGCTTTTGCAGAAAAAAAGGTGCACATGGTATTCCAATAAATATGCTACACAAAATTTGTCAATAGTGGTTCTACATTTCATCAAGAATAAGGAATAAATTCCAAGAAATAGAATAAAACGTGTCTCTCAACTTGAAGATACAGAATATAATGGTGCAAAAAATAAACGCACAGCTGAATTTGATCTTCTGGAATCAAAATGACCCAAAAGTAAAAAAAATTGCATCTTGCTATACTGTGCTCAGATGATGGAGAATACTCAAAAAAGAAACCAAAAAAGTGTTTTTTATACATTTGTTTAAACTTGTTTTTTTTAATACCTTTCAAATTTTGTGGATATGAATGGCTCAATTTGTTCGATAGATGCCCAAACTTTGAGAAAGGAGCCCTTTCTATTTCTCTAAAAATGTTGGAAAAGTGTGCTTGTGTCTAAATATTGTTGGTACAGTGGGCCCCCATCTTACGTCATCAATCCGTTCCAGGATGGACATCATAACATGGGGCTCTAGTAAGTTGAAACCCTATTTCCCTTAAGATTACATTATAAAAAAATTAATTTATTCCAGAAAAAAGATATTAAACTAAAATTACCTGTATATTTCAACTTTTTAATTCCTCCTAAACTTAAATTCCTCCTAAACAAAATTATTCAGCTATAATTAAACGCACAGGGCAGTACAGAACACATAAAATTCAAAATCCCTCCTAAACACAATTATTCAGCAATAATAAAATGAACTGTACAGCACACACAAAATTTAAAAAATGATCTGAACACAGCAATTTCCAAACTTAAGGACAATTTATTTCCTGTGCATGGCACCATCTCACACTATTGACAGTTTAATCTGGCTAGGAATGAACCTTGGCACAAAAAAACTCACTTCCTCCCAGGAAAACCTTTGGAGCATGCATGGCGCCANATTGACAGTTTAATCTGGCTAGGAATGAACCTTGGCACAAAAAAACTCACTTCCTCCCAGGAAAACCTTTGGAGCATGCATGGCGCCCAAAAAAATGGTCTGTGGGAGGGAGCTGAAAAACATCATGAAATCCCGACGTAAGTTGGGGGTTTTTTTATATTAAAAAAAGTGTCATAAGTTGAAACTGACGTAACATGGGCCCATTCTAAGTCAGGGGCCCACTGCATTTCGGGTCAGATTTTTTTAAAGTTACAAGTGTCCCTAATTACGTTGGATTGTTCATATGTTGTGGTATTCCTATTTTCGGGTCTTACTGTACCTGCGACCTATGCGCATATGAATCTAAGGGAGCAGTGGCGCCTTTTGTCCTTGAAACGTGAATTATAAATGTCAATGAATTCAAATAATAGTATCGAAGTGGTGGAGTGACAAAAGTCCGTGGCACTTGCATTTTATTTTCAATCGCGATAAGAATTTGTAGGCGCACAAAACTTCTTCTATATACTGTGCCTGCTCATTTTGTAGGTTGTATAGAAACGTTATACGGCCACAGCCGAATGAAATTCAGCACCTGCTGAAGCATGAAGGATTTGTTCAAGTGCTGCACAGATGTAGAAGATTACGTCTATGATGATGTATTTCGGTAGGATTGTACAGATAGGTTTCAGAGAGTGAGGGTTCGTTTTTGTACCTTATTGTTGAGTAAACATTTTGAAGCCGAAAGCTATTCTGGAAGAGATTGCCCGCAGTTCAACACGAAGTATAAAAGAACTGTTGGAGAGTCACGATAGAATTTTCAGAATAAACCGCAAAATACGGAAATCCGTCCGATACATTACTGGGAAATACCTAAATCCAGGCAGAAGTTCTCTAAGTCGACTTGGTAAATTCATAAAATACAAAGTTCAATATTTGAACTCAAAATTTTGATATGACTGATCAGGCTGATGATCTTCTGCTGTTAGGGTTAAATGAAAAGAGAGTTTATGACACTTTTTTGGCTAACGTCACCTGATTTTGGAATCTTGTGATCAGCTAGGAAAGGGGATTTGAATATTTGTCTTTTTCGTTGAAGTTTACAAAAAAAAACAGAAAAGGAAACGTTAATTTTAGGCTCTTAAAACCTATAGTACCCGTTTTCACAGGGATTGTAATTTTTCTCCGTGATGAGTGAAAAGTTGATTGATACCTCAATCAGTAAGATGTGCAGCGGGCTCTAAAACTTGATTCAATGCGAATTCACGCGATTTATCAAATGACCATTCCGAAATTGTTGTTGTAAGCTAAAATATATTTAAGGACAGTAAAGCTTCTTCCCAGCTGTTGTTAGAGAAGATAATCCGTAATTTTGGATTGGGGGGAGTATTTTATTCTTGGGAACGAGTTTATATTGCTCAAGACGAGGCCTTCGAAAATCGAGGCGCGAGGCTGAAAATCATTAACGGCGGGATTCTTACACTGGCTTATCAAATTCTTACATGGGGGAAGAAAAGGGCGAAGAAGCCTCTTTATTCGCACTTCTTCGTGAAGAAAACGTTATCCCGTAATATCTCGCTTCTTCCGTTGAATCAACAGCGCGGAAAACTTGGACCATGTTCAGATAATACAAACCTTTGGTTAACCAAGGAAAGAGTAAAAGAACCGGGACATGTTTACGATAGTCCTCATAACTCAATGAGTGACCCTATTACTTCCAAAGAACATACAATGCGCTTGGGAGCTTTAAGGCGAGGTAAGGATGTGATGAGCCAGCATTTACTACAAATTGAATCGCGCTGAGCTCTGTAATTCATGGCTCGTAAAGTGTTGGACCAAAATAGATTTGAAAGAAGAGAAAAATTTATCTTTCTTCGTATGCCAAGTAGTTTTTCTTACGCAGGAATTTTTGTTGATCTGCTGTGGTCGAGTGCGGCTTGCGATTAGCTTTTCTTGCGAAACCGCTTCGATATTCTATGTAACTAAATCAAGCTTATTGCTATTGGGAATCACTCAGTGTAAAAAAAGAGGATTCGGCTTCCGAAGAAGAATCTGTCTTGCGCCACCTGACACAACTGGTGGATTCATTCATCTGTCAAATGTTCGCAGAGGAGTAAAGCAAGTTCTTTGTTCGTACCACCGTGAGAAATTTTGGACGGATTTATTGACGTGATGCACAACAGCGGGGTTTGCTCGAGATGATACCAGCCACAAGGCCTTCTTATACTGCTCTTCTCCATTGTTTCCTGGGGAGAAAGTCAGAATGAAAAAGTAACAAATTTTGCCTTCGTGTATTTTTCCCTACGTTTTATTTGCAGATTTTTGAGAGCATTCATGTGTTGAACAGTAAACTGCGCTTATTTTTGATTCTCCGAATCCAGCCGAGATATAAAAGTAAGAAAATGTCTGGCGTAGAACACTATTTTAGGAGAGCGAAACAGAGAAATGGCGTTGATAAAAAGCATTTCCGGAGCGATTTCAATGACCCAAAAATTATTGAAATGTGATATAGATCCTGATGAAAAAAATATAACTGGAGTACTGAGATGATTTAGTCTGAGATTGTCAAAGAGGTGAGATGCGAGTTTTCTTAATTGCTCATCAGTGGAACTGAAAACCTTGACCAATTATAATGCATATTATTTGCATGAGTACGTCGATCGTTGTAACAGTGAAAATTCAGTTTTTTATTGACTTGTCATAATTTTGTTCGTATGATTTTCACAGAAAGTTTTCTACCATAAGCTTCATATTTCATTTCTACCTAACTTGCTATAATAATCTTAAATGCGAAAAATGAAAATTAATTAAGTTGGACTTCCATGAGTCAAACTCCGAGGGACTTGAAAAATCAATGCGATACTCAGAGGAAAAAACTCTCAATCAACTGCGCGCATGATCTTCCTGGTGAAAATAATTTCCTTGCCAAAGTGTACCATATCCAAACCATTTTTTCCATTTCTTTTTTTTTTTTTTTACCTCTGGACGTCCAAGTGATTTGTTCAGATTATTTTTCACTCACGTATAACATCGATCCTTTTATTCTGTTCAGATATCGTTGTGCATAACATGAAAGTCAATGTGAGCTCTTCAATCGAATACTTTGCTGATGCGTGAGTTTCTTCACAATTAATGTCAGAATGTCTTAATGACATTTTTCCTCATTCCCAGACTTGAAGTTAATGTGAATTCAAGATCCTCTTAAGTTATTCTATAAGACTATTACAGAATACAGGGGTTTCCTTATTCGGACGTGCTGGTTCCCTTTTCTCTAATTAAATTTAGAGAAATTTCTTCCGAATTTCCCAGAAATCATGGAAAAGTTTCTGCATCTTGAGTAACTGTCCAGATGTCAGGGGCAGAAAAAAAGCCAAGATTCGCAGGGAGTCAGTTTAACAGGTATACGTCCCCAGGGTGTCTGCATAAAGTTTTCTAAGAGGCTTGCATACTTGGTTGGGAGCTTATAATGCTCTTGCAGCAGCGGGCGAGTTCCTCAGCAGACGGAAATGAAAGCATTAAAGCACCGAGGGTCGAAGCATATAACACAGCACTCATTCGTAAGAGGTCCAAGAGAAAAGGGCGGTCGTAATGGTCCTCTTCGACGGTTTCTTCCCTTGTTCGATTGCAGATAGCTGTAGGGCATATAGTGCTTTCACGCTCCGAAGGCGGAAACCAGCAGTGATCGGATCGCGGGCTATTGCGCTTGAGTTCATCACTCCCCTTATTTTGCGGCATGCACAACGGGGCAAGCATCTCGTATCAGGGTTTTGATCTCGTGTCAGAACTGGAAGAACCCCGTGCGAAACCCGCAAACACAACCAGTAGGAACCCCTGGCACCGCCCTGACGTCATTTCGTAGTGGGACTGATACGAACAATATTTCAGTCACGGCAGATCCTCGACATGTCATCCGCTTGAGTCGTTTGTCCTGCAGCGATTTTCATCCCTGTCAACCTGTATGAGACCTCGAAGGTTTTTATATCAAAGCGGAGGAGTTATCAGATCTCATGGGATATCGCTCCTGTAAAAATCACGGACCGGAAAAGCAAGTACAGTACAACTGTACAGTACTTGGTACGGAAGCACGCGAGTGCTCTCGAGATTCACATAGGAGTATT
>CAJPEX010002942.1:0-33501 GCA_905338405.1 Notodromas monacha
CATAAATTACATACTCTCCATCAATTGCAATGCATTTTTTTCTTGTAATAAATCCCAAAAATCAGAACAGTTCCAAAAATTGAGTTCTGTCAGCTGATTATATATACACAGCCTGTGACTTCTGTCTGTTCCCAATAGTGAAGAATGACCTGAAATAGATTGATTTTGATGACAGCACCATACAGTCTAATTTCTGTTGTGTTGATAGAGCAGCTTAACCCTTGTACATCATCAGAGGGTTCCTGGCCATCTAGCTGCAAAGTCAAGATTTTTTTGGGAGGGAAAACATTTCAGTTTGACCAAAGGTCACTGAAATGCCCCCAGGCTGCCAAGGTCTAAGCTTGGAAAAATCTGGGTGCAGAAAATCCCATCATCTTGAGAAATCTCCAATGTTAATCCTATGCTGCTAACTCGCATGAAAAATTGCCATTCAGGGAGGGATTTTTCTTTCTAGCCAAAATTTTCTGCAGGATTATGAAAAAAAAATATTGGATTTTTTCCCAACTTAGGCCTTGGTTCAAAAATTGTATTTTTTTTTTATTTGAAGCTCTCACGTGGACAAAATTTTTCAAAAATATGCAGACTTTGCCGCACAAGCATTAATCAGCTAACAGAACTCAATTTTTGCCACTGTTTTGATCATTGAATTCATGGCATGAAAAAATATGCATTGAAATTGTGGAGGAGTATGTTGAAGAGCAGCACTGCTGAGATTTTTCAAATGATGGGGCTATGCCACGAAAAAACAATTTGGGGATTTTTGAAACTCTTCTAGATCTATTTCAAAAAGTATAAAAACTTATGAAGCAACCCTCCAATATGCATGTGTGTTCAGTGTTCTTTTTGTCTTCCCCCCAGCATGACAATCCTGATAACTAAGCTAATCAAGCAGTTGGATGAGTGTGGGCAAGGTTGAATAAGGTGTCTTTCATCTCTCTACCAATGTAGTATATGGGATAATCGTGGCAAATGAGGGGGGTATATTATTCTTAACGTTTTTTTTTTTTTTGCGCTATTTTTTGAATAAAAGGGAGAGGAAGAGGAAAAAGTCAGGGTTTCTGCCACTTGCCAAGGGTCAGACAGGAAATCGAATTTACTGTGTTTAGAAGCTACCACTCTGTATACAGAGCAGGTCTTTTGCTTTGTTTATTTGTATATATATATATATATATATATATATATATATATTGTATACTTGTGAAGCTAAGGTTGAATGTAATGAGGTGTTCCTGTTTCCTTTATTACTCTGTGAGAAGGAAGTAAATACAGTGGCTGCAGTGCCAGTCTGATGATTTACTAAACATATACTGACTTTCCCGTAGAATAAGGGCGCGTCATGAAAGATTTTGTAAACGACCTTAGACTTTTCCAGTTACAAAAATACTCTTTTACAGACACCTTAGACGACCTGCGCCAAAGTTGCGAAAAGGTGGTGAGAAAGGCCAATAAATAAAAAAAAATGCGTTAGATGTCTGAAGTGCAGTTGAGCCTCAATAATTCGAACCTCCCTATTTCAAATATTCCTTCAAGTTCCTCTTTGAATTTCCTGAGAAAAAATTGCGTACTGGAAAACTTTTTGACAACTAGCACAAAGGCTTTCCTCCTTGAACTTCCGTAAATTGAATTTTCTGGGGGACTTTGGTGATGGTTTTATTGACAGGAAAAAGAGAAGAGCAATGAAAATGTAACTTGATGCGTTTTTAAAGGTAAGTGAACAAACTAATGGGGCAAATGAACTCTTGCATCAAAGTTCAGCATTCTGCCATCTCATTCAAGACGCATTTTATGGCATAGAATACCACCAATTGCAATTTTGTGTGATTATTTTTATTTCCCACCACACAAATGTTTGTTCCCCTGACTCATCATTTTTTAATATGTTGATACAGGTATATATCAGGAGTTTATAGGGTGTGACACTGAATAAAATTATACTGGGCTGCGCAAAAAAAGGCGAAGCAAATTCTTTTCAATGTAAATGCTTTTTTCTTGCTTAAAAATCCAGTTCTAGCTGCATTTCTGAAAAGAAATAGTCTATTTTTAACCCTTGGAAGGTATAGAGGGTTCCTGGCCATCTTGTGGCAAAGTTGAGTTTTTTTTGGGGGGGGTGGCATATTTTAGTTTGACCCAAGGTCAGGGAAAAGTGCCCAGGTTGGGAAGGCCAAAGTTGTGAAAAATCCTGGCAGAGTGAATTCTTTTGCATTCCAAAATTTATATTGCTAATCCTATATAAAAGGAATTATTGAAAAAATTTACACGGTGAGGAATTTTTTATTTTGGAGGAACACTTTTTCTGTGGGATTATAAAAGAAATATTGGACTTTTTCCTATGTATATTAGGCCTTGGTGGAAAAATCAATTCATTTTATTTTCTGTGCTCATGGGCAAAACATTTTTCATTATAAGGGTTAATTATACCTTTTCCAAAATTTGTAAAAAAAAAAGTGAGTTTCACATGTTCCATCAACTTGATTGCTATGCAGAGATGATGATTAAAAGCCCTTTTAGATGCAAAAGTATTTCGAAACATAATTTGTTCCTTCTATTTGTCAATTTGACTGGGTTGTAACTTGAGAAATTCATTCCAGCGGTTCGGAAAAGGAAAGGCTTATGAATTTTAGTTGAAAAAAATTTGAAAATCTAACCCTGGTCCTTTTAATTCTCGAATTCAAACTTATATTTTTTGAGTGCGCGGATTTCATTATTTAGCGAGTACTGTAAAAGAAATGAAACTCATTCTTTGGTTTCTGTGAGGATTAAAATATCGCATATGAGGCGTAATAAAAAAAATTGGAATTATCACTCACCTGTTGGATTTCAAAAGCAGTCTTCCTGTTGAAAGTGCTGCTTTTTTTCTGCGGATCCTCCAGAATTTGAGAGACTTTCCAAATGTCGGACACTACGAACAAGTAATTCCACTGCACATACGTATATTTACAAACAATTTTATAAAATCTGGATTCGATTTAAAAGGCGTATCGTTTCTCTTTCTCGGTGATGAATGTGTATAATAGAAGAGTGGAAGTCAGAGCCGAGAAGAATCGAAGACTAAGAGGAATGACTTCCAACGCGGTACAACTGCCTGCTGGACAAGCACATCTGCCTGAACTCACCAGGGATCTCGGGGATCCTCTCCTCCCCTTTTGGCGCGTCTTGCATCAGGGGATCCCACACAGGCGCGCAATAACACATGAGCTTCTTTTTCTCCCCCAAGCAGCCTTAAATTTTTTTTTAAACGCAAAAATAATTTTTAATTTTTTTTTAACGAAAAATAAAAAAATTTTATTTTTCCTGTGTGCTTCGCTTTTTCTTTATTGAGACAATTACATAAAAAACCGGGATTTTTCGAAACCTTGCTTGTGTTGGTTTATGAAGACTTTTCGCATGAGTTTTTTTTTTTTTTTTTTAAGCTGAGTCAGAATTTTCTCTCATTGAGTCGAAGTGAATAAGGCGTGATTGTATTACAACACATCTCGTTATCATGATAATTTTAGCTGAAGCAGTTTCATATACAGGAGAATTCCGTTACAGCAAATCTTGTTATAACGAATTTTTCATTAAAATACATCTTTTATCTAACAGGTAGCACATGATAAGGAAATGTGAAGCCAAGCAGGTTCAATATAAGAGGTGTTTCTTTGAAATTTTTGAAATGAATTTCAACAGAGAAAGTTAGGGAAAGTTTCTTCAATATGCAGTATACTTTTATGTGGTAGAAATGCTTTAATGTGTTGATTATCCATTTCCAGCAAAGTTTTACTCATGAAAGTTTTTGCACCATTATAATCTCAATTTTTACCAAATGTTTCACTGTAGCAAAATTTCTGCAGGTCCCCAGAGTTTGTTGTAACAAGACTTTACTGAATGCTGATGCCTACCAGGAGAATTGTTGCAGGCCAGTCAGATGTCACACTCCGAGACCCAAAACTACACATGTCTGCAACACAAAAAGAAATGTTGAGCATAAATGAAAAAAAAGCAAACAAAATGCCCTTGAACAGCGGACTTATTCCAATAAACCTGCCTCCAAGTTTAGCATGCTGTTATTACTCATTTAAGAAGTAATTTCTGAAAGCCAGAATATCACCATTTACAATATCCTGCAATTATTTTATGTTTCCCACAAAAATGCTTGTCTCTTTAATGCACTAGAAACCTTCCTAAATGGAAATCTCCTTTAGTCAAAACCTCTCTAAGACAAATTTGTTGCTGGTTCCCTTTAAATTTGACTTTGAGAGATCTACTATATACTGAAAGTTCTGTTTAGAAATGTCAGTAATGTGGTTAATTTCAAGTAGGGTTTGTTTTCTGAGTTCCACAGCAAACATTTTCTTCAGAAATGATCCTCATGATCATATTTTTCTGACTATAAAGCGAATAGTGCAGTGAGAGAATCTTGGCTTGTAGAAACATCTGCGGATGTTGAGGCTATCAGGATTTAATCCTTCGCCTTTCCAGAGTGCACACACATGCTGTATTTACCGGAACCCACATGAAGACATTGATCTGAGAAGTGCACCCCAGTGGCATATTAAGTGTTCCAGGAGCAGGTGGATCTTTTCTCCGTCCTTCCTGTATATTTTCCGTCAGCGGGGGTTGATGTTGGCATCGGGGTGCAATTTTGGCGTAAAAGGCCCTGCGATAATAACAAGGTGACGGGAAAACCAGCTTCTAAATAAGGTTCTCTTTCTGGGAGTAGTAGTAATTACCCCCTACTACAAGTAAAATCTAGATCGAACTTGTTCTGCGTAGATTAAGCTTCGGATTCCTTTTTATTTTCTTTGAACGTATTAAATAGCATTCGCAATCGGCGCATTTTTATGTTATGTTTGCTGCTGCTTTTCATTTTAATTCCAGGCAGCGCAATAATTATCAACCCACGGTCTTGAAATTATAGAGCTCATATATTGTGCATGCAAGATGTTACAAAAAATCAAGAATGATCTGATGTTGGAAAATGCAGGGACAGAAAGCAAAACTTCAGGTTTGGAATTTGAACTCTTGAGTTCCGTGTTTTGGCAGTATTTCATGTGCAGATGGCATTAGTACATGTTTATTTGACACATGCAGATTGTTTGGTTTAAATAAACTGTTCCTGTTTTCTGCAACAAATATTTTCTTGAGCAAAATTTGAAGCAAGAGTCATTCTTGCTTATGGGGTACATGCAGCTTTTTATTTACTTGACCATGAGTGATTTTTTTTAATGCAGCCAAGTTTGACACATAGTTTTATTTTATGTAAAGTTGAATCTTGAAAACTTGAACCTCCAAATGTCATTTTTTCCAAAGTCCTTCTCTGTGAATTTCCAATGAAACAATGCATTGAAAAACTCCCTAACTTGAAGGCTTCCCCTCTCACACCTCCACCTCAAATGTTTAGAGCCATTTTGGGTATTCTTTTATTGGCACAGGAAAGAGAAAGGCAATAAAAAGGTAAGAATGATGTATTTGAAAGGAAGTGCATGACTAATTTGACAAACAAACCCTTGCCTTAAAGTTCAGAATCCTTTCATCTCATTTGAAAATCAATTTGATGCCCAGAATATCACAAATTACAATTTCCTGTATATCTTCTTTCTTTTATTTCCTAACAAAAATGCTTGTTTTTCAAACTCAAATCCTATGAAGCTCAAATTTTTTGTGTTGGTCCCTTGAAATTTGACATAGATAGGTTCAACTTATATCTACAAGGGTTGCATTTAAAAAAATTAAATCCTTGAATGCTTGATTTATTAATGATGCTCATATTCATATATTTTCTGTGTGAAGTGGAGATACAGAAGGGGTGTACAAGGGTTGGTTTGTAAAAGATGATACTTGTATAATCATTGGAGGCAGATGCAATTTTTTCTTTTGCTCTTCAATCCCTCATTGGTGTCTAAAAAATTTTTCATTGAATATTCAGCAACAGATCAAAACAAAAAAGACCTGGATTGCAGTGAATCCCACTAAAGTGTATACTAAAGTAAATTTTACCACATAACCCTCAAATTAAGTCAAGTGTGCATTCAGCTGCTCTTGATCAATTAAATTTCACTTCAGTTGAGGGGATTAACTGTGATCCAGATATTTTTCTTTTTTCTTCTGTAGCTGAATGGTCCACTAATAATTTATTAGACATCAATGAAGGATTCAAGAGCAAAAGAAAAAATGGCATCCACCTCCAATGACAGCAAGTGGCAGTTCATCATATTTTCCAAACCAACCCTCATGCATTACTTTATGAGTTTAATTTCATAATTCTTGCCTGCTGTCATTAGAAATTCATGTCTGACTTCGGCTTCATTTTAATATTATATCTGTGAGTTCCTGAGAGCAGCATAAATGTGAACCGTCGTGACAACCGTCGTGGAGTCCGCAGATGTCATACCTCTAATAGGGAAAAAAAAGTAAGTGGGGACTTATTCTGTTGGGGGTCTCAGTACCTCACGACCACACACCGTCAACAATATGTTAGCACCGCCCTGTAGCCAAATATCCGGTTACTAATTTCACAAGTGTGGATAGCACCAACAGCAGACATCTGCATGCGCACCTGGGGTGGGAGAATTGACTGTCAGCCTGTTTGTGTAATAACTTACCTGAGTCTTTGTGTTCCAGTCATTTTGGGAACTACCCCACGTGGCTTTGCATTTGTTTTCTTTGGAGGATTGTTGATCAAATTTCAGCAGGCATTCTATTTTTGAAAACCTTTTCCTGCATATTTTATGTGTCTCATAATTGCTTCATTATATATTTTATCTGCTTTAAAATGGAATTTGTATGCTAATATGCAGTAATTTCATGGATAGTACAATCTTCTATGTATTCTTATTAAGCTTATGACTGATGCCCTGATATATTGAAGGGGTCACCTTGGACATATATGTTCCTACAATTTTCCAATAATGTTCATGAAATGTTTTCAGCAGAGCCAAATAAAATAAAAAATTTAAAAGAAGAAACGCAATTATAGTTCACACAACAGATTTTAATCACAAGATCAAGATCACAAATGAAAATCACAGATTTGAGCACAAATCAGAAAAAAGCAATGAGAAGATTGTCCTTCAAGAGATCAGGACAGACTGCTTATAAATTTTGAATTATTGAGAGCTTTTTATTATTTTATTGGACATATTGTCTGGTCAGATGATCTGAACAAAAAATTCCAGAATTTCCTATCATATTTCCTTGGCCTCTGATTGGCTGAAATGAAGAAAATCAAAGAAATCTTTGTATCAATTATTGCCAGCTGATGTGCAAAAAAACCTTAATTGGTTTATTTGCTTGTTTCTCCCCAACATATGTGCATTTGTGTTCTTTAAACATCTAGTTTGAGGATGATAAAGATTGAGGATTATGAAGGAAGAACAGTGTTGGTTGTTAGGAACAGTGAGTTTTGAGCAGTTGTTTTGATCTTTTTAGTCTTTAATCAGAATTTCAGAAAGAAATAATGAAAATCAGCCAGGCTGTGGCCAGGGTGTTTGACACCCTAGTGTAAGGTTGATATATTCAAATAAGACACAAGGGTTTGATGATTGTTGGAAATGGAATTGGTTTGTGGATTTGTTTAACTTGGATCTTTTTTGATGATTTGAAATGAAATTTTGACAACAATCAGCCAGGCTGCGGCCAGGGTGCTTACCACCCTAGTGTAAGGTTGATGTATTTGTGGGTAATTTTATAGATTGTTTGACAACAGCAGTTTTTGCATGCAGTCTTTCACACAAGACAACACAGAAGCAACTGACTATTCAATACAGAAATGATTTGTTATTTATGCAATTTCCTTTCTATGGCAATTTTGTCCCTGAACGTATTATCCTTCTAAAAGGATTTCCCCAAGAATTCAGAATCTCATGGGAACCCAAGGTTGCTCTTGGTCCCATCAAACCCCTGACTTTCCCAAAGTTCTGCTGTTTTCCTGGCGCCACTCTAATCCTGTAATTTTTAGCTCTACTGCTTATTTCAATTTTCAACAATGATCACCAGCACCCAGTCAATGAGAGTTACATAGTCTTTTGCATGAGACTGACCCAAAGCAACTGATGATGATACATGAGATCTATTTGGTATTTAAACCCCTTTCCCTCACAAAGTTTTGTCCCTGAATGGATTCATCTCTTATTAGGAAATCCCCAAGACTCAAACCCTCATGGGAACTTGAGGTCAAATTCTATCCCATATGGAATTCTGGAAAGAATAACATTCCCTTCTATGATCTTTTCCTTCACTAATATCTCTTAATTTTTGTCTACCAATTTATAATTTCCAACATTGGTTACAATGTATTAATATAATATGTGTTATCGCCTTATTGTGTCAGTTATAATTCATGAATGAGGCAATTACTATATCCAGTTTGTAGGATGCAAAATATTTCTTAGCAATTTGGTATAATTCCTTAAAAGTTGTTTCTACTCACATGCACCCATGCAAAATTTGGTGCTTTCGGCAAAAAAAATATGACGTGAAATTTGCGACAGCTGATTTAGGAAACTTGTTCTACTTTATGAAGCCAGTACGCTAGACAGTTATTTTTTCTCCAGGCAATGGAAATAACTCAGTGAGGTATTTCCAGTGTTTCAGAGTGAAAACATAAATTGTTTCTCCCGGAAACTTTGTTTCACATTTCGCGTCAAATTCCGAAACCAATTTCATAAGTCTCTCAAGATTTTGCGCGGCGGAAAAGAAGCTCGTGGGGCTGATATGTATTTCGAGAAATTGCTGTGCGTGTGCATAAATATTCGCGATCTCGTTCCTTTTCGTTTTTTTTCTTATTTTATTTTCGGCAGTTGGTTGACAGAGTCGTTCCAGAAGCCTTTCGGGAAATATGAGAGCAAAAATGTTGTTTATGATAACTTATGAGGCCCCCGGATGTCATAGCGAAGCGGTGCCAAAGCGCGGTGGTGCTTTGCAGGAAAAATAAATCCCAGGCGGACATTAATTTTTCCCCGTCTCAATTCCTACATTTCTTTTCGGGTTGCNCCAAGGTTGCTCTTGGTCCCATCAAACCCCTGACTTTCCCAAAGTTCTGCTGTTTTCCTGGCGCCACTCTAATCCTGTAATTTTTAGCTCTACTGCTTATTTCAATTTTCAACAATGATCACCAGCAGCAACAAGTCAACAAAGAGTTACATAGTATTTTGCATGAGACTGACCCAAAGCAGCTGATGATGATACATGAGATCTATTTGGTATTTAAACCCCTTTTCCTCACAAATTGTTGTCCCTGAATGGATTCATCTCCTATTAGGAAATCCCCAAGACTCAAATCCTTATGGGAACTTGAGGTCAAATTCTGTCCCATTGAATTCTGGAAAGATTAACATTCCCTTCTATGATATTTTCCTTCACTAATATCTCTTAATTTTTGTCTACCAATTTCTAATTTCCAACAGTGGTTACACTGTATTAGTGTAATATGTGTTATCGAGTTATTGTGTCGATTATAATTCATGAATGAGGCAATTACTATCCAGTTTGTAGGATGCAAAATATTTCTTAGCAATTTGGTCTAATTCCTGAAAAGTTGTTTCGACTCACATGCACGCATGCAAAATTTGGTGCTTTCGGCAAAAAAAAAAAAGATGACGTTAAATTTGCAACAGCTGATGGGAAACTTGTTCTACTTTATGAAGCCAGTACGCTAGACAGTTATTTTTTCTCCAGGCAATGGAAATAACTCAGTGAGGTATTTCCAGTGTTTCAGAGTGAAAACATAAATTGTTTCTCCCGGAAACTTTGTTTCACATTTCGCGTCAAATTCCGAAACCAATTTCATAAGTCTCTCAAGATTTTGCGCGGCGGAAAAGAAGCTCGTGGGGCTGATATGTATTTCGAGAAATTGCTGTGCGTGTGCATAAATATTCGCGATCTCGTTCCTTTTCGTTTTTTTTCTTATTTTATTTTCGGCAGTTGGTTGACAGAGTCGTTCCAGAAGCCTTTCGGGAAATATGAGAGCAAAAATGTTGTTTATGATAACTTATGAGGCCCCCGGATGTCATAGCGAAGCGGTGCCAAAGCGCGGTGGTGCTTTGCAGGAAAAATAAATCCCAGGCGGACATTAATTTTTCCCCGTCTCAATTCCTACATTTCTTTTCGGGTTGCTATTTCAATCCGTCTTTCTTTCGTTTTTTTTTCTTCTTTCTTTTTGGCGGCGATAAAGCTTTGGGAGTCGGTGCCAATAGTGCGAATAAGCGTAAGCTCTAAATCCTGAGAGAAAAATGGTTCGACGCGATGGTTGATGGTCATCCTTGTGAGTCCAGGAAATTTCATGAGCCCCGCTGGATTTCTGAAAATCCTTGGCCAGAATGTGATGTAACCTCCCGTGAATTTAAAAATGAAAAAAACAGTACCCTAGCTGTGAATATTCAGATTTGCTCATAAAATCGAATGGGTATATAAATTCGGATTCTTCCTTCCGCCACTTTCAGGATGTGCTGAATCCCAGTCAAATCTCTTCAAGCCAAACTCAAGAATGAACAAATGTACAGAACACTTCATTTGCCGCTTTTCAGCGTTCACAAGGTTCAATCAAGATTTCCAGCATAACCAAACCCCCTTCCCTCCCAACCCAAATCCACTCAATGACATTTAATCACTTCAGAAATCCTTTAAGATTTCAGAAAGGGTCTCTTCATTGAATTCCAGTACTTGTAAATCTTTCTTGAGCTTGTTTCCATCAGTATGAAATGCTGGACATAAGAAGAGAAGGTACTCTGGTTATGCACAAACTAATGTATTTATGCTGCAGGTGTTACACCACTTAGACACTTTTGAAAATTGGAGGAATTTTTTACTAAAGTGCCATGAATTTGTCAAAATAGCTACAGTATCATATATCAAGGGGATGATAGATGATGCTCATAGTAATGGTTTAGTAAACTCAAGAATACTCACACAAAAGTGACAAAACATGACTCTAGGATTTTTGTTTTTTAGTCACCGAGAAAATAATTTTGTTGAGGAAAAATTGAAGAATTACAAGAAGAAAAAATCCGCAATATTCTGAGCCTGAAACTGCTGGATAAATGAGTTGCGCTTTGTTATAATAATATTTTGTCATTTTATTTGATTCCAATAATATTTTGGCTATACTAATAAGTATAAGGATGAAAGCGAATTTTCGTAAGCAACAATTTGTTATGACGAGATCACAGTCAACCTATAATTTTTGATTTTCCCTTGTATATACTACTTTCATGGCGTGAATATCAAAGTCAAATCTCTTCAAATCAAACTCAGAAAGACCCACAAAAAATTATTAAACAATTTTTTTAGTCAGGAAAACCAGAAGTTTTGGCTGAGAAAAAATTGAACAATTACCGGAAGATGGAATTTGTGCTACTGTATTTCTGAGCCTGAAACTTTTGGATTGATAACTTAAGCTTCGGTTTAAGAATAATTTGGTATATATTGGGATTTAAATAACGCTGTGCCTTTATAACAAGGACTTCTAAACCTAAATTTTTTAAAGCAAAAATTCGTTATAACCGGATTTTACTACATGAATCCTTGTCAAATCGACGGTGGATAAATTTAGATTTTTCCTTACAACATTTTCATCGCGTGAATTACAGTAAAATTTCTTCAAATTAAACTCAGAAAGATCCATGCACAAACGTGGCATTTCGAATTGTTTGAGTCAGGAAAACAATAATTATTGTTTGATGAGGAAAAATAGAAGAATTACGAGAATACAAAATTGTTGATTGATGAAGCTGCTGCTCTTTAAATTATTTGACAAGGGTGCTAAACTTATTGGAGGCTTCAGTTGAGGTATTTTTCAGAATAATTTGTTATAATGCATTTTTTTTAAATATTATTGCGGCTTTATACTGATGAGCATCAGGGACCTCAAGAAAAATCTCTTCGTTTTAGCAAGAATTCGCAGCATATCCGGATTCTACAACACCATGCACCATTAAGAGTTGAAATGAATAGCAAAAGATCCGCAGTGTCGCAGGTTCTTCTCTACTATACAAGTATACATATATTATTGTGGAAAACAAAAGGACTTGCAAGCATTCAAATCGCACGCAGCTTTCTTTTCATCCCCAAGATAGCATTCCGTTTGATTGAATTTCCTGAAAGCTTTGCTATATACACAGGGAATTTCTCTTCTCCGCAAAGCCTCTTATGTTTGCTTGTTCTTTTCCTTCTATACACAGTATATATATATACAGTACAAGCATTGTATATCCCCCATGTGTCATGTATATATATATATATATATATGTGTATATGAATGAATGCATGAATGAACAGAACACTTTATTCGCTGCTTTTCAGCATTCACAAGGTTCAATCAAGATTTCCACATCCAACCCCCTTCCCAGCACCCAACCCAAATCCACTCAAAGACATTTAATCACTTCAGAGCAGAAAACAGAGCACAAATTGATAACAAAAATGAAATACAATCCACAAAATAAAACTGGACATCTTACATGTATGCATACACCCATTCATTCCCTGACATTGAAAACTAAATGTATGTAAAAATTAATTTAAAGCAGAAGGTCTTCAGCTTTTTTCTGTATGAGTTTTATTTGAATGAACAAATTAGAGAGAATCTTTGATGATAAATCATATAAGGCTAACAGTTATGTATATTTACTGTATATATATATATATATATATATATATATATATATATACAGTTATGTATATAATTGCACACCAGCAGCTCACACAAACACACACAAATACACACATACACATATACATACACACACACATACATATATACACACACAGACACACACACACACAAGCACATCCATGCACACATACATACACACAGAGGCATACAGACACACACACACATGCACATACACACACGCACACGCACACACACACAAGGTATGCATGTAAGTGTATCTCAGTTCAGAGAGATTTTCATGTTTCTCATCTTCTTTTCTTCTCTGTTTTTTTTTTTTTTTTTTTACTTTAGCTGCTGGAAATGCCTTCAAGGACACTCGGGATGATGCTGATGCTTCCATTTTCTTTGCCTTGCTTTCAGGACCTTGTGGACGTTCTGTTCAAGCAGTATTTATGAGGGGGGGGGGGGGGGGGGGGGGGGAAGGAACACTTTAGCTGCTGGAAATG
Organism: Notodromas monacha; assembly: GCA_905338405.1. Lineage (NCBI taxonomy): Eukaryota > Metazoa > Arthropoda > Ostracoda > Podocopida > Cyprididae > Notodromas > Notodromas monacha. The sequence goes on from CAJPEX010002942.1 coordinate 13,096, forward strand.
CCTTCAAGGACACTCGGGATGATGCTGATGCTTCCATTTTCTTTGCCTTGCTTTCAGGACCTTGTGGACGTTCTGTTCAAGCAGTATTTATGAGGGGGGGGGCGGAGGAGGATGGAAGGAACCCCTTGGTTGGAAAGAAGGGATAAAATCCGGGAACCAGGACTCTATCCCATCTTGTTTGCTGTTTGAAAGCGCGGAGGAAAATAAAAGCGGGGAAGAGGACAATGACTTTACTACTTTTTTTTATTATGTATTAGGTTGGGCAAACCTACTTTGATTTGGTCCGGTTGAAAAGATGCGCTGTCGTATGCAGGTGATGATTAAAGTCACCGGAAATGAAACTTGTGCTGAGACCGGAAGTGTGTATAATGGGTTACTTGGCGAAGACAAATTTAGCGATGACGCATCTGCGAGATATATTTGACTGGTTTCTATTATAGAAAGCTTGAATGCAGTATTTTATTGTTTGCATTGGAATGTTTATCTATTTTTTGCATCTCAATCAAAGAAAACCCGGGAAGATATTTTTCAAGAAAGGGAATCTCAGAAATTCCAAATTTATATAGAACACAACACAAAAATTCCCAAAATATTTTTATAAATACACGACGACAACTATTAATAAATAAAGGGTTTCTTTGCCTCAAATTTAAGTCAAAGTAATTCTTTTCTAGCTAACTTTCATCAGTAATTGTTAACGCCTTTAAGCACCAATATTACCTATATTTTTTCGTTGACATTTTTTTTTTCAGCGTCTATCTAATTTTTTCCGGCTCAAAAAAGAATATTAAATGGATACCCACAGCATCTAAAAAGCAGTGAGTTTTTGCAAAGGGAAAAAACCGGCGCAATTATTTGAGCAAAGCAGTTAAATGTCCATAATATTCCCAAGTATAATATTCAATGAAGGAAACCAAATTTAACGATTGAAAACATCAGCTTTTTCTTCTAAAAACTATTCAAAGAAGTACGTCGTAGATCAGTTTGAATGAATGCAGCATGATTCCATTTATTTTTTTTAACATTTTCGCAAATCAGTGCTGGTCATGCATTTTGAAAATTCTGGATGTGTGCATGAGGTTCATTCTCGAAAAAATACTTTTTGTGGCTATCATGATGTAGGAATATTTTTTTTAGGTTGTATACATACCTGGCCTTCAGGATTTCCCTCCAGGCCATGAAATATGAGGTATAACTTGAATGCGCACAAATCAGCTTCTCTTCCTCGTGCGACTTATCGAAAAGTTCAGAATCCTCGCCATTTCCGGTCTGAAAAGCCTCTCTATATTTGGCTTTGAGAAGTTTGAAGCGAGAAGCTAGTACAGTACAGTACAGGGGACTTGAATGTTTTTATTCTCGTCTGATGATCGATGTTTCGGAAGAAAAATTAATAAATTATTAGGGGAGCAGACGTAAGGTCGTCGTTTAGAAGCAGGAGAGACGCTCGTAGCGAATAAACTTTATTTTCGGAAAAGCAAGTTTTGGAAAACATTTTACTTCCGCTTTTTTGCACCTTTAGGATTAGGGATGCCGATGTTTGTTATATATATATACAGTACTTCAAAAACGAATTGAGTCACAATCAGTCAAATATATTGTTTGATCATTGTGCTGTCAACTTGATCAAATATAATTTTACCGGCATTTTATATATACTGATATACTGTACAATATACTGTATATATATATATGTATATATATATATATATATAAATTTTTTTTATATAATTTAATTTTACTGGCAATGTTTTATGAAGACTTTGGAATGTTTAATTTGATTTCTCAATAATGCATTCTCTACAACAACCGCTGTTCTTTTTTTTTGTGCACCTTTCTGCCCTTTTACGGCGCATATATTGAAGAACCACTTTTTATAGAACTTACTCCCTTCGGAAATAAACGTGTTTGTCTTTTAGTAAAAGTGTCGCAGTTTCTAAAAAATTACTGATATATTCACTAAAAAGGTGTGAAGAAAGAGTATGACTTCAAATTTTATTAACAATTTCAACTTGGAGAGTTTCAACTGTACTTACAAATAAAAATACATTCCAGATCGGTTTTTGCTGCAGGCAATTTCCTATCCCGAGCATAAGTTTTGTTGTGATTTTTTTCTGAGACCGTATCGAAAATAAATTTTAAAAAATAAACGAAGGGGGGTTACAAAGGGCATGAGACAAATATATTTGGTGGGAATGTGTTTGAGGGGGTGGACAAGCACTGAGATAGGGTGCATATAGTGCTCTCAAAATCTTAACGTGGGGGTCATTGCGTCCCTGTAGGACATATTACGCCCTTCGTCGTTCTTACCGTTTAGGAACGGGAATCCCCCCCCTCCCCCCTTCCAGTCATATATATATATGTCACCCTCTTCAGATTACGAGGTAGTCCTCGCGTAATTTACTCGGGAGTCCAGGCCCAGGCACTTATGGCTGGCAATAAATGTACCAGGGATGGGATCCTGTTTGCTTGTTTTTTTCTCTTTTCCTTATCTTTTTCCCCCCATTTTTGAATCTTCGCTGCTTCTTTTGCGACATGATCTGAAAGGTTGTCTGTGGGTGTGTGTATAGGTATTTATATTGCATGTTCCTGTTGGCTTCATTGGCTCACTGTTTTATGCTGCTCTGTTGGATTTCCTGCTGGCATTCAACCCAATAATGCTATCATTTTCAGGGAAGGTTCCACATTTCTTGCCCTCTAATTTTTTTTTTTATGCTCATTGTACGTTGTTGCGTCCCAAAGCAATGCAGCTCCAGCATAAGGTTGCAACCGGACCCAAAAACTTGTTGGATCTCAAAGCCAGTGAGCCTTGCAAAAATCCCATTTTTGGGAGACTCACTCAGCCTCACTCAAGGACAAGAATTGGTCATCACTTCTTCAATTTTTCCGGAATTGGCCAATCCTGAGCCAGAAAGAAATCACCTGATTCCTTCCTGAGTATCCTGACCCAGTCCGAGCACCTGGGTATAAAAACCCTCAATCCTCTTTGAGAGGAGAAGTCAGAACCTAGTGTGAAAGGGCCTTTTAACTTTAAATTACCTCATTCAATATTCTGAGCTAACCATTGACTCTGCCATTACGACCATTGAATTAACAGCCAATTGATGAAGTGGGCAATAAGAATGAACTCCTCTGAAAAGAGTTTGAGTTCTTATTCAAAACTTGCATTCTGATGGCTGCACAATTCAATTCCTTTGTCTGGGATTTAATGTACCCATAACATACGTGAAAGCTGCTGAAGAAGTTATGGTACTTCTTGCATTTCAAGATAGGAATCAATAACTTTTTTTTAGCCTACAGGGAGTGAAGAGCTTAAGGGTATGGACTCTGCATAATGTGAGGTGATTCAGGCCCTATAATTAGCCATCAATTGGTTCTTGAATTATCCTGTCAGTGATAACCAACTCAGAAGCATATATAGGGACACATTCTCAATCAGGTTGGGGAGTTTAACATTTAGGTGGTGATGCCAGGATATATTTGCAGAATTTTGTGCCACAGGCAAAATAAAAATTTTTATACATAGATGAAAAGCCAAAGTCATCAGGGAAAATCCCAATTTCTTTTAGCATTGGTGGAGAATTTTTTTCATGGAAAAAAGGTGGTTATTGTTGGGGGATTTTTTCTGCATTCCTGCAGTAGTATTACCATTCAATGTACAGGCAACTCGCTCTGTGTAAGGATTATGTCTACAATGATTCTCTCCCCAAGAGAAAGCTTTGTTTGGTCTCTTGAGGTCCCCTTCTTCTCATTTTTTTGGTACCTTGTATTTTGTTGTACATGCAAAGTCCGGTACTTTCCTGTTATCTCTGTACCTTCCCTCTGACCAATTTAACCTGACCTAACTAACTTTACCTAACCGCCTCCCAAAATCAGTTTCAGCAGAATGCGGAAAAATAAAATTCACAGTTTTTGGTAGGTTGTTGTGATTATGAACTTGTCCTGAAGATTTGTCTGGATGGTAGAGCGGTCTAGGAGTGAGGTAATGAAATAACAGGGAAGTACCCAAAGTCCACCTCTACATTAAGAATCAAAGTACAATCAACCACGTGTATAAGATGCGTTTGAAATCCCCAAGAGCAATTTTCTTACAAAAACAAATGTTTCTCCCATATTTGAGGAAAAATCTCAGTGCATAAGCATAAGAGCTGTAAGCATGAACGACTCCTCGGGTTTTCCAGCAGCACTTTCCTTGATCAAGATAGACCAGGTTGAAAAACGACTCCGCCATGTTTTTTCCTTCCTCTTTTTCTTCCCAAAGATCCCCAGGAAAAGATCCCTCTGACAAGGACCAGGTGTCTGACGCAAATCTGGTGCGCACATGGCTTCCAGGGAAGTACGGTAAATAAATCCAACCGTATCAGCTAACTGTCCGACCTTTTTTATCCCTGTGAACTTGATTTTCTTCCACGTGAGACACCTGAATAGGATGTGTCAAAAGCAGGAACCAAGGATGCCTTGATTACACAGTTTTTGCTCTTTCTTGGACGAAAATTAATCAGGAATATATAACTAAAAGCTTGACTGTTTTATGCGTATGATGCGATGTGCCACTGTATTCACAACTTGACTTCTTTAATGGTTTATTCTTTGTTTCTTTATAACTTTTTCTCAATCGATTTGGTCAGAATAGACCCAAACATGAAAAGCGTGAGAGCACGTGTTGATGAAGTGAACTCCAGGTGGGTGAAGTTGATGGTGTTTGTGCACAGTTGATTTATTGACTCTTCTGCATTAAGTTTGCTGGGATTTGTTGATTATCATCTGGCATATCACTCAATAGAGTACAATACTATAAAAGAATTATACTTTAACCTTTGTGCAGCAAAGTTGGGATATTTTTGCAAACTGTTGTGCCCTTGAGCACTGCAAATTTTAAAAACAGCATATTTCCATTCCAAGGCCTATGTTTGGGAAACTTTTGATCTTTTTTATCCTGCAAAAAATTGTGCCTCAAACATATAAAAAAATTCTCACTGGGTGGCATTTCTTTTCTCCTACATTACTTGGATAAGATTGTTGTCTTAAACTAGGGTGAATTCAAGATTTAAGGATCATTGATCAGACAAATCCTTTTGTTAATCTGAATTTAACCAGCGGTGATGTTGGTGTTGAAGATTTGAAGCGTTTTCCGTGTGCTTTCAAAGAATCAAAAATAGACTTCAACAACTATACAAGTGCATATTTTATTCTGTTTCACAGAGCATAGAATATGTCAGCAGCAGCAACAAAAATGAGGTTCTTGCAACAAGCCTTTGATCAGACTCCTCAGAGTAATAAGAGTCAGAACATTTTCAGAATATGATGGCTAAATTAACGCTATCCAGCTGTTGCAGAGGGTTGTTTCCCATCATGTGGCCATGCCAGGATTTTTCTGCAGGCTAATGCATTTTGGTTTGACACATGGTCACCAAAATGGATCCACAGGGCAGAGTGATCTGAGCAGGACATTACAGTATTCTGGATAAGCCAGGGGAGAAAATTGGCGAAGTCTAGCAGAACCACCCCCCCCCCCCCCAAATAAATTGAATGGCTGAAGGTTGAAAAAACACAGCCTCAGAAGAGTCCTTTTTTCTCCCAAAACCTATTTGCACAGATCAAAACCACATATATAAAAATATTTCCCAACACTTGGGTTAAATTGGCAAGTGCAATATTTTTATTTTTATTTTAAAATGTCTTGTGAGGAATTCCTGTGAAAATATCCTGGCTAGGCCTCCAACGTGATAAAAACAAAATGTAACTACAATCCGCTTAGGGATGAAATGGAAACATATCTCAGTATATACAGGGTGACTCAATGCGTCTCCCATCTTCCTGGCAAATGGAATCAGAACCATGTGTGCCGGGTTCGCTCCGGGACGGCTGAGTGCAGCTGCAAAGCAGAGAGATTAATTAAGGACGCCACATTCTACTTTATAGAACTCAATTGACTAATTCACGGCAATATAATCAGAGAAACCAGAGGTAATAAGAGATCACTCCATGCACTTTCGCACCAGCTGCAATCCGCAACGGGAGCATGTATATATACTGTATATACAGTGCAGATATATTTGCTTCGATTTGTGCCAGATCCGATTCGTATAGAGTGAATGGATTGCGGCTCGCTTGATTTAATTAACAAACTGAGATCGTATCTTCGTTTCCGCACTAACAGCGAGTTAATCTCTCGATCAACTTTGTGTCAGCGGCACGTCGGAAAAAGAAAATATATTAAAGAAGACTGACTTGATGGTCGGTCAGTGCATTATTATACCTTTTCGCATGCGAAGATCTTCAGCGGGAAAAGTCTTCAAGCACAATCATTTTCTTAAAATTGTATCGAGAGGTTTTAANATCCCCTCGTCTGCATTCCAGCAGCAAATCTTCGTCCTCTCTGCGAGCATCGCTTATTTGAAATAAAAGCCTTTTCGTTCAAAACCTTTTGTAAAATGAAGGCGAAAAAACGTGGAAATCCTAATCCTAATCCGATGCCGATGTTTGTTATATATATACAGTACTTCAAAAACGAATTGAGTCACAATCAGTCAAATATATTGTTTGATCATTGTGCTGTCAACTTGATCAAATATAATTTTACCAGCATTTTATATATACTGTACAATATACTGTATATATATATAAATTTTTTTTATATAATTTAATTTTACCGGCAATGTTTTATGAAGACTTTGGAATGTTTAATTTGATTTCTCAATAATGCATTCTCTACAACAACCGCTGTTCTTTTTTTTGTGCACCTTTCTGCAGAAAATGCCGCGTATATAACTTCTTGGTGAAAAATATCTTGAATGAGGGAAGCCTTTATTTGCACAAACAGAAAATCATTTTCACAGCGTCAAAGATTTTTTAATGACTATATAAGTGATTTTTCCAAGCGTATGATGCGATGTGCCACTGTATTCACAACTTGACTTCTTTAATGGTTTATTCTTTGTTTCTTTATAACTTTTTCTCAATCGATTTGGTCAGAATAGACCCAAACATGAAAAGCGTGAGAGCACATGTTGATGAAGTGAACTCCAGGTGGGTGAAGTTGACGGTGTTTGTGCACAGTTGATTTATTGACTCTTCTGCATCAAGTTTGCTGGGATTTGTTGATTATCATCTGGCATATCACTCAATAGAGTACAATACTATACAAGAATTATACTTTAACCTTTGTGCAGCAAAGTTGGGATATTTTTGAGAACTTTTGTGCCCTTGAGCACTGAAAATTTTAAAAACAACATATTTCTATTCCAAGGCCTAAGTTTGGGAAACTTTTGTTATTTTTTATCCTGCACAAATTTGTGCCTAAAACATAGTAAAAAAATTCTCACTGGGTGGCGTTTCTTTTCTCCTACATTACTTGTATAAGATTGTTGTCTTAAACTAGGGTGAATTCAAGATTTAAGGATCATTGATCAGACAAATCCTTTTGTTAATCTGAATTTAACCACCATTGACGTTGGTGTTGAAGATTTGAAGCGTTTTCTGCGTGCTTTCAAAGAATCAAAAATAGACTTCAACAACTATACAAGTGCATATTTTATTCTGTTTCACAGAGCATAGAATATGTGAGCAGCAGGAACAAAAATGAGGTTCTTGCAACAAGCGTTTGGTCAGACTTGTCAGAGTAATAAGAGTCAGAACATTTTCAGAATATGATGTCTAAATTAAGCCTATCCAGCTGTTGCAGAGGGTTGTTTCCCATCATGTGGCCATGCCAGGATTTTTCTGCAGGCTAATGCATTTTGGTTTGACACATGGTCACCAAAATGGCTCCAAAGGGCAGAGTGATCTGAGCAGGTTATTATTCTGGATAGGCCAGGGGAGAAAAAATTGGCAAAGTCTAGCAGATCCACCCCCCAAGTAAATTGAATGGCTGAAGGTTGAAAAAACACAGCTTCAGAAGAGTCCTTTTCTCCCCCAAAACCTTTTTTGCACAGATCAAAACCACAAATATATGAATATTTCCCAACACTTGGGTTAAATTGGCAAGTGCAATATTTTTATTTTTATTTTAAAATGTCTTGTGAGGAATTCCTGTGAAAATATCCTGGCTAGGCCTCCAACGTGATAAAAACAAAATGTAACTACAATCCGCTTAGGTATGAAATGGAAACATATCTCAGTATATACAGGGTGACTCAATGCGTCTCCCATCTTCCTAGCAAATGGAATCAGAACCATGTGTGCCGGGTTCGCTCCGGGACGTTTGAGTGCAGCTGCAAAGCAGAGAGATTAATTAAGGACGCCACATTCTACTTTATAGAACTCAATTGACTAATTCACGGCAATATAATCAGAGAAACCAGAGGTAATAAGAGATCACTCCATGCACTTTCGCACCAGCTGCAATCCGCAGCGGGAGCATGTATATATACTGTATATACAGTGCAGATATATTTGCTTCGATTTGTGCCAGATCCGATTCGTATAGAGTGAATGGATTGCGGCTCGCTTGATTTAATTAACAAACTGAGATCGTATCTTCGTTTCCACACTAACAGCGAGTTAATCTCTCGATCAACTTTGTGTCAGCGGCACGTTGGAAAAAGAAAATATATTAAAGAAGACTGACTTGATCGTCGGTCAGTGCATTATTATACCTTTTCACATGCGAAGATCTTCAGTGGGAAAAGTCTTCAAGCACAATCATTTTCTTAAAATTGTATCGAGAGGTTTTAAAACCATGATGCACTTGGATTGATTTCATGACGAATTTTTTTTTTTTCAAAGATTTTTGCAGGAATGGCTTATATATAGGAAATATTCCGATAAGATATTTATAAGGGCTTTCCCTGATTAGATACAATGAAATTATCTTGCCGATACAAAAAAATATTGTTACAATAAACCCGTTATAGGACCAGAAAATTAACTTCATTCTTTTTTCAAATCGTTTGAATTTCCTCATTATGGCTATATTGGACAAGAACGTGAAAAAGAACTTTGCTGTAATCGAATCCTCGTTATCATTATGAAGACGAGAATATATACTGTATTTCAATTTATCATTGTGATTCTTGAAATTTATTCGCTCAGAAGTTTATCAGTGAAACGGAAGACAATTTTCAAAAAAATATTTTGAAATTGCCTTCAAAAATCAGAATTTAAATCAATAAAGAGATCAGGAACTTTATCTGGGAAATAAATATTTTTTTTACTGAAGAATCCTTGTTAATTTTGCTGTGATGATTTCATTATTCGTTTTGCTGTGAATATTGAGATTTTTCAAAACAAAATCAGCATAATTACAGGAATATGAGCAGAACATTTCTTGAAAAAGCGTTGTTTTCTTGATGGTGTCTCATGACATATAACAAGTTTTATTTTCACAATGATGGTTTTCTTGGTCCCAGCAGGTTTAAACTGCGATCACAAACTTGGAATTTTTATGGGATGGCATTTTCAATATTTTCAGCATTACCTCTTTAATTCAGGAATATAAAAAAAAATCTGTCAGTTAGGAAGTAATCATCAACATCTGTGAGCAGTATAGGCTTGCGGAATGGGATTGAGCACCAGAACAGCGGTTTCTTATTTCAGTCATATCCAGTTTCCTGATGAAAAATATTCTGCACAGGACTCATCTGGTGCAGGTGCCTCAGGCTAAGTTTTCAATGGCAGTCTCAGTGAGTGCTGAAGTAATGTATTGTACAAGGTTTGGTTCATAAGTTTTGAGAGTTTTTACAATAGATCCCACAGAGTTTCAGCAATTCAACATTTTTCTTCAATATCGGGGATGCTGGGTGGGTGTATGCAACATACGTGTAGGATGTCCAGTTTTATTTTGTGGACTGTGTTCTCTTTTATTTTTGTCATTCGTTTGTGCTTTGTTTCATGCTTTGAAATGATTGAATGTATTGGGGGGAGTTGGGTTGGGTTGGGAGGGGGTTTGGATGCGGGAGTATGGACTGTGTTCTCTTTTATTTTTGTCATTCGTTTGTGCTTTGTTTCATGCTTTGAAATGATTGAATGTATTTGGGGGAGTTGGGTTGGGTTGGGAGGGGGTTTGGATGCGGGAGTTCTGGTTATGCCATTGGGAACGCTGAAAAGCGGAAAATAAAGTTTTCTGTTCATTCATTCATTCATTCATTGTACAAGGTTTGGTTCATAAGTTTTGAGAGTTTTTACAATAGATCCCGCAGAGTTCCAGCAATTCAAAACCTTTTTTCACTCCCATAGCCCCATAAGTTGACCACAAGTACATGTTATTGGACATACTCTGTGCCAATTTCAATGCATTTTTTATGCAATGAATCCTATTGCTAAAATTTTGTTGAAAATGTAGTTCCATTACTTGATTGTGCTGCTCTTTCTTGGTGGAAATGAAGCTGTTCCTCTGTCCTCAAAATCGACCCCTTTTAGGCTGCTCTTCACTGTTGGGAAAAGCCAGAAGTCAGAGGGTGCTTAATTGACTAACAGAACTCAATTTTAGGCATTTTTTATCCCTGAATTTTTTGCATGAAAAGTGCATTGAAATTGGCTGAGAGTATTTTGAAGAACACTGCTGAAGTGTTGACAAATGATGGAACTATGCAAGCAAAAAAGAATATTTTGGAATTGTTGAAACAACATTGGATCTAAATACAAGTTTAAAAAAAAAAAGTCTCAAAACTCATGAACCAACCCTTTTGCACTCCTCTTTTCTGGCATACAAATGAGGGCAAAACATTTTTATCTTAAAGTTAGACACACCAGCCAAAAATATTATTTCTTCCCTGTATAGCCATCTGGATTCCAGCTTTTAAAATTTCAAGTCCTTTATGTGAGTTGAGATTTCAAGAGGAGGTGGAAATTGTGCAACTTGAAAACAAAAACACAGACAATCAGCTGTGGCGTTCAGATGGGGATTTTTTCAAGAAATCCCATGAAAAGACCAAAATTCAAACTGTATTTTGTTCTACCCCAAATTAATTCACAGATCACACACACAAAATTAGCACAACCAATTTGAATGAATGCTCATGCTGCCATGTCTATATGGAGCTCTCAAAAATGTCTGATGGATTCTTTTTCCCTCCATCAGAGTTTTTTAATTGAGGTTTTGAACAACTGGTGTTTTCTTGGAAAATGTCAGAGAGTAACTTGCTTACATTCAGCTAAAAAGAAGCTATTGGTTTTCAGATGCACATGTTTTTGGACACTCAATTGAAGGAAAACTGAGGATTACAGGTTCCATGTGTTTAAAACTTTTCCTAATTTTTGTAACCTTTACTCATCTTGTTTTTTTTTCTTCATGTGAGTGTCAAATTTTACTAACTTACTCTATAATCAAAGTTTTTACAAGGCCACATTCAATCTTTTCACAATCAAGAAAACCGAGTCTTCTCTTTATCAATTTGGTTCATAGAAAGAATGAATCATGAAACAAACGCAGTCCTTCAAAAAAGTATGCTTGCTACATATGAGTTATCACTGCATTTAAATGTTGGTGCTGAGCATTTTTATAACGAATATTTTCTCCAGGTCCCAATGGATTTTTTTCCAAGATTCCACAGCGCTATACTCCATCAGAAGAAAATTACTGCATGATGCACACATTAATAAAGAACTGTGATACATATCCATTTCATCTCAAATATTATACCATAACAGTTCGCACACAAAAAAAAATTGAATTGAGGAATTGGCGCGTGCATGGCATTTGTTTGAAATATTCGAACTATATATTTTCTCTAACACATAGGGGACACAAATCAGAATTTTGTCTAATGGAAATGCCATCCTTTTTGGCTGATGATCACATGCATTCTGATGTTCAATAATGCATCACGTGATTTAAAAATTGCTCTCTGTATATATTCCAGCTTCAATGCGCATGCAAATGTCAGTGGGGGAAAATTCACAGAAAAATGCGTGCGCGCTCTTCATGTCAAAAAAGGGCGTTAAATTTTTGTTTTCCATTAATTTATTTAGGTTGAACTGAGGGAATCACATTCAAAGTTGATTGAAGCGCGGATAATACAGCTTTTATTGCAGAATATTCGCACAACCTACAGTATATATACACATGCCTGAGTAAATAAGGTAACCCTCCTTGAATGACTGTTTGCAAGACTCAGTATATTACCATGCTATACAACTTGAGCAGGTTGTTGCTGAAATACTAAAGCCCAGTTCGCTCCCAACATTTCCAGGGTGCCTGAAAAAATACTGTAGGATGAATAGAAGAAATAAATAAATAAAGGAGGATTCTGGGAATGAGATTAAGGTAACGGGGTGAAAAATCGAAAGGATGCAGACCGGTGAGCAAACGGATTGGATTATATATACTAGGAGCTGAGACAGCAGGAATCCATCACCTTGACGGCACCCCTAGCTTCTATTTCCTGTATTTTTTTATGCATACATATGTACATACAGGGTATGCTAAAAAAAAGTGAGCATATTTTGGACTTACGATCATAGCTCAGTTGCATTTTGAGCTACAGCAACAGCAGCAAAAAATCACCAAATGAAAGTTTGCTTGATTTCCTCACCCCCTCCTCCTGAGCTTTGAGAATATACAGTGAGACCCCCACATGCGGACGCCTTGACATGGGGACATTTATTTTTTAACAAAAAAATCATAAAAAAACACCGAACATGAGGACACTGACTCAACCTAGGGACATTGCAAGATAAAATTCCAAAATAAATTTTAGGAAAATTAATTTTTATAAGGATTAATTGCAAGAAACAGATGTTTCCAACCTAAGATCTATACAAGAAAAATTTGTTGGTACTTTTCCCATCATTTTCCCATCCATTCAGCTAATTTAAAAAATGCCCCATAGTACAGAGGGACTTCCTTCTAGCTCTCTTTGTGACATGGATGTTATTTTTCCAGATGCCACCTTTTCAATTTACTGTACAGAGGTACACTATTTAATGTTCCAAATGTTCTTATTGGTTTGAAAAGATATTCATTGAATCAAATTCAAGTGGCAAAATTTTTTTCATGAAATTCTGAAGAATATTTCTTCTATAAAACACCAATTAAAGATTATACAATGTAAGTCTATGGGAAAACAAGATTCAACTTGGGGACAATCAAACATAGGGACACTCTTGATGCACCAATTATGTCCGCATCTGGGGGTCTGACTGTATATGCACCATGTTGAAGGGAACATGAAGTTTGCTTGTTAACCCTTGGATGGCTGGGGGTTAAATTTGATCCCAAAGCAGTGCCAGGAAAATTTTGCAAGCTTCTGCATCTTGGTTTGACCAAAGGTCGCCAAAACAAAGCTTTGGCTGAGAAGCCAATTTCCATAAAAATCCAGTGAAGGTAACCCATTGTGCTGGAAATCCCGCAATGCTAATCCTATGAAAGGAATGAGGGGAAAGGCCACACAGCAGCTGAGATTTAGGAAAAATTTTCTACCAAAAATGAAAAAAAAATATTGAGAGTTTTCCAGACTTTTGTCTCTCCTGATCATCCCTGGTTTTCCCTTTTTGTATGCTTTGTGGTAAAAATTTTGCAAATAAATCCTGGCACTGCCATCCAAAGGGTTAACTGTTGTGCAACGAATTGGAAATATTTTTGCAACATTTTGTGCCTGCATGAGCACTGAAAATTGAAAAACATTGCATTTTTGTACTAAGGCAGGTAACGGGAAAATGTTATATTTTTTTACAATCCTTCAGGAAATGCTGCCTAAAAAAAAATTCTTACTGGGTGGTATTTTTTTCATTCCTAGCATAGAATAAGCAGTGAAAATTTTTGAAAACAAAATAATGCACCCTTCTTTTATTTTTCCCAACTTTGGCCTTTTCTCATTCCAGCAGGTGCATTTCAGTGACCATGGATTGAATTGAGATGCACCTGCGTGGGCAAAAAAATTCAGACTTTTTGGAGGGGCTGGGGAGGGAGCGAGTGGTCAAATTTATTGGGACACAGCATCTTAAAAAGGTTGTTTTTCCCAAAAGTCCAGATTTTTGGGATGAATAGAGGATGCTCAAAAAACCCGTGAGAAAGAATTTGTCCCTCTTTGGGCAAATTTGACATGGGTTGCTTTTATCTTTTTGTTCCTCCTGGGTGCCTGCACAGCAAGTGTCAAATTCCCATGTTTTTCAGGTAATTCCATCCCTCATAAAACTAGGAAACCCCTGCCATTTTGGGGGGGGGCTATCTCTCTGGTGGCTTAACTGCTGCCAGATGGTTTTGCCATTTGTCTTTTGCATGCCAATCCACATTGGCATGCCCTCTCAGAAATATAATCCCCAAAGTTTTGAACTTTGGAAATGGTCAATAAATTGTGTCAAAAACATGACACAATAGTCAACTCAGCAGTAATTTCTCACAGCAGGAGCTGTGGGATGCAAACATAAGGCTGTTGCTATCCAATGATTAGATTTTTGGTTAAAGTGCAGCGGTTTAGGGGGAAATTACTTTCCTGCACACCATTTAACACCTCCAGAGAAGAGCAGTTTATAGTGGAAAAAGTTACATGACAGCTTTTTTTAGTTTTTAATTAAATGGTTTTTGTAAACATATGCCATCAAACTTATTGCAACATAAAATTGCATATCATTTTTATCTAAATTGAACACACTTTCATTTGGGGTTTTTGTAGCTGCAGCTTGATTTGCTACCGAGCTATATATATGGTAAGTCAAAAATTTGTTCACTTTTTGGTTCACCCTGTATATGTAGTTGTCCTGGATCTGACTCACTGATGGCACCCAAAGGGACAATCTGCGAAAATGCTAAGGACCCAAAAAAGAAACACTCAGGAGATAAGAAAAGGCTATAGGTAGAAGCATGAGGAGGATCTACATACAGAAAGCATAAGAGGAACATGCTGCTGAAGTATGTATAAATAAGCGCCGAAATGGCCATTGCGGGGCTAATCCATTCCTAAGCGGTCCTTGGGACTGCAGATTTTCTGCGTTTTTTCTTCTTATTTGCACATGCAGTAAAATATTTTTTTTTAAAGCAAAGTTCATTTTGGGATTGAAAAAAAAAGACATTTATGCGCATATTTTTCAGTACAGTGAGTCCCCACAAAACAAAACTGGTCCCGTTTTGGAAGTTTTTTGTTATGCGGAATTTTTTTCTGGAGTGAAACACAATTTCCCTCAAGGTTGAACGGTTAAATGTTATTTCAACCAAATCCCATCAGGGACCTGATGAAAATTTTGATTATAAGAAGAAAAAAGGGTTGCATTTAGGTTCATGGATTTAACACATAATTGGACTGAAATTTTGCGTTGTGCGTTTTTCAGCAACAAATTTTCTCTTCAAAACGTTTTGCTTCTTTCTACAAGTTATTGGACTGCTGTTGCATCAGCTAGCTCATTTTTCCATTTTATTCATTCATCATATAATCCATATGGTGAGAATTTAAAGTATTTTTGGAATTGTGAGGAATTTTTGAACCCAAGCCACATGCTCATGGAAAGAAATATGCTTCTTTGTAATTCCATTTGCATGAATTCTGTCTTATTAATGTGGGAGTTATGCACCTCTTGAGAGTTTCAATTTAATTTTTTGAATTGAACAGCAAGCTTTATTTCTTGCTTTACTGCATTCACAAGGTTATTCAAGAAACATTTCTGCATCCAAACCCCCTTCCCTCCCCACCCATTCATCTGAATACATTCAATCATATAAGAATGGAATTCAAAGAAATTAGCTGCATATATGGATTTTAAGAGAACAGAAAATAAATTCCAAAAACTACAGTTGTACAACTGATGTAAATACAGACACTGTCTTCCCTTCCCTGATAAGAAACACAAAATACCAGAAATGATAATTGCAGCACAAGGAAATTACTGAACCCAAATTGAAGCACAAGGTGTTCAGCCTGCTCCCAGATAAGGTTCAGTTGAATAAAAAATTTGGAGAGAATCTTTGATGATAAATCATATAACGTAAACAGTTTATCTTGGTCCTTTGTGTTTTTGGAAAGAGTCTTTTCATTGAATTTCAATTGGACAAAATATTTTTGAAGCTCATTTCTGTAGCTGTGGAATGTGGGGCATAAGAGAAGAAGGTGCTGTGGTGGTGCATCAACCAATCTATTTGAATGAATGAACAGAACACTTTATTTGCCGCTTTTCAACATTCACAAGGCACAACCAAGACTCCCGCATCCAAACCCCCTCCCCACCCAACCCAACTCAACTCCCCCCAAAGACATTTAATCACTTCAAAGCCTGAAACAAAGCACAAACCAATGACAAAAACAAATGGGAGAACACACTCTGCAAAATAAAAACTAGACATCCAACATGTTTGCATATGCCCACTCATCCAAATTTTTGATCTAATCTGTTTGCTGAACCTGGTTGCCTGTATATATTACCTATCACAAATGTTTCACCTATTAAATGAGAAAACATGACCCAAAGAATGTTTGAGTGAATTAAAATTCCTTGTGATGTCCACCCATCTATTTAAACTGCAGATATTACACCACAGGCACCTTTGAAAAGTTGATGAACTTTTTATTAACATGCCATGAATTTGTCAAAAGAGCTATGGTATCAAGTATCAAAGGGGATGTTAGATTATACAAATTGTTTTAATTTTGAAACTTCCTAATCCAAATTGGCCTCCATGTACTGCAGTATGACACATGCAGTGTTTTGTGTGGGAAGGGTTTTGCTGACTTTTCTGCATCTCTTATTATTGGCGTGCTGTTGGTTCACGCTGCAATCTAAGTAATAATAGACCTGAGCCTTGAACTCCTGGGTATCCGTTTGATCCGCTTTGAAGTATTTAGGTCTAAGCGCGATCTGAGCTCAGAGTCATCAGGGTTCACTGATCCTTCTTCCTGCTCAAGATTCATCCATTAGTGGCTTCATCCAAGACTGAGGATTCTCAATTTCTCCAGGGGCCTAATTTTCCCTGCATCTTGTGTAAAATACCAGATGCATCTCAACGTCTGAAAAGCTTCAGAGACAGGCGAACCACTCTTCTGCGCAGATACGATGGTTCGAATTTATTTTGATGAATGAGCCTCATGTTTTTTGTTTTTTTTTTTAACAAAGGGTGCCCAGGATACATGATGGACAGCAACCAAACATATACGAAAGATTTATTGACTCATCAACGTTCACAATCCCAGTTTACAGTTTCCCAAAATGTTGAGGAAAATCGAGACAAATTTCTAATTTAGATAAATCTTCAGCAATTTGAGCGTTTGCCATGGACAAAAAGTCCTGATACACTTTATTCAATTTTACACTCATTCAGTTTCCAAAACTGCAGGCTTATTTCATGCTTTTCTTTGCAGGTTCTTCAACTGTGTATAGTATATCAGTACTTGATGGCAATGTATTGTGTTTTGGTGCTTTTTTTTTCTTCTGAAGTCTTCATTTTTATGTTAAAAGATTTTGTAAGGTTTTCTACTTCAATTTTATTTTTTGCATGCCCAACACAGGCAAAAAATATTTCAAAAATATTCCAATTTGTTGCACAACAGTTCACCGTTTGGGTGTCAGTGCCAGGATTTATTTGCAAAATGTTTACCACAAGGCATACAAAAAGGGAAAACCAGGGATGATCAGGAGAGACAAAGTCTGGAAAACTCCAAATTTTGTTTTTTTTTGGCAGAAAATTTTTCCTAAATCTCAGCTACTGTGCAGCATTTTTCCCCATTCCTTTCATAGGATTAGCAATGGGGGGTTTCCAACACAATGGATTACCTTCCCTGGATTTTTATGGACATTGGTTAATCAGCCAAATCTTTGTTTTGGCAACCTTTGGTCAAACCAAGATGCAGAAGCTTGCAAAAATTTCTTGGCACTGCCTTGGGATCAAATTTAACCCCCTGCCATCCAAGGCTTAACAAGCAAACTTCATGTTGTCTTCAACATGGTACATATACATTTTGAAAGCTCAGGAGGAGGGGGTGAGGAAATCAAGCAAACTTTCATTTGGTGTTTTTTTGTTGCTGTTGCTGTGGCTCAATATGTGCAACTGAGCTTTGATTGTAAGTCCAAAAATCTTCACCTTTTTAGCATACCCTATATGTACATATGTATTCATGAAAAAATACAGGAAATAGAAGCTAGGGGTGCCGTCAAGGTGATGGATTCCTGCTGTCTCAGCTCCTAGTATATAATCCAATCCGTTTGCTCACCGGTCTGCATCCTTTCGATTTTTCACCCCGTTACCTTAATCTCATTCCCAGAATCCTCCTTTATTTATTTATTTCTTCTATTCATCCTACAGTATTTTTTCAGGCACCCTGGAAATGTTGGGAACAAACTGGGCTTTAGTATTTCAGCATCAACCTGCTCAAGTTGTATAGCATGGTAATATACTGAGTCTTGCAAACAGTCATTCAAGAAGGGTTACCTTATTTACTCAGGCATGTGTATATATACTGTAGGTTGTGCGAATATTCTGCAATAAAAGCTGTATTATCCGCGCTTCAATCAACTTTGAATGTGATTCCCTCAGTTCAACCTAAATAAATTAATGGAAAACAAAAATTTAACGCCCTTTTTTGACATGAAGAGCGCGCACGCATTTTTCTGTGAATTTTCCCCCACTGACATTTGCATGCGCATTGAAGCTGGAATATATACAGAGAGCAATTTTTAAATCACGTGATGCATTATTGAACATCAGAATGCATGTGATCATCAGCCAAAAAGGATGGCATTTCCATTAGACAAAATTCTGATTTGTGTCCCCTATGTGTTAGAGAAAATATATAGTTCGAATATTTCAAACAAATGCCATGCACGCGCCAATTCCTCAATTCAATTTTTTTTTGTGTGCGAACTGTTATGGTATAATATTTGAGATGAAATGGATATGTATCACAGTTCTTTATTAATGTGTGCATCATGCAGTAATTTTCTTCTGATGGAGTATAGCGCTGTGGAATCTTGGAAAAAAATCCATTGGGACCTGGAGAAAATATTCGTTATAAAAATGCTCAGCACCAACATTTAAATGCAGTGATAACTCATATGTAGCAAGCATACTTTTTTGAAGGACTGCGTTTGTTTCATGATTCATTCTTTCTATGAACCAAATTGATAAAGAGAAGACTCGGTTTTCTTGATTGTGAAAAGATTGAATGTGGCCTTGTAAAAACTTTGATTATAGAGTAAGTTAGTAAAATTTGACACTCACATGAAGAAAAAAAAACAAGATGAGTAAAGGTTACAAAAATTAGGAAAAGTTTTAAACACATGGAACCTGTAATCCTCAGTTTTCCTTCAATTGAGTGTCCAAAAACATGTGCATCTGAAAACCAATAGCTTCTTTTTAGCTGAATGTAAGCAAGTTACTCTCTGACATTTTCCAAGAAAACACCAGTTGTTCAAAACCTCAATTAAAAAACTCTGATGGAGGGAAAAAGAATCCATCAGACATTTTTGAGAGCTCCATATAGACATGGCAGCATGAGCATTCATTCAAATTGGTTGTGCTAATTTTGTGTGTGTGATCTGTGAATTAATTTGGGGTAGAACAAAATACAGTTTGAATTTTGGTCTTTTCATGGGATTTCTTGAAAAAATCCCCATCTGAACGCCACAGCTGATTGTCTGTGTTTTTGTTTTCAAGTTGCACAATTTCCACCTCCTCTTGAAATCTCAACTCACATAAAGGACTTGAAATTTTAAAAGCTGGAATCCAGATGGCTATACAGGGAAGAAATAATATTTTTGGCTGGTGTGTCTAACTTTAAGATAAAAATGTTTTGCCCTCATTTGTATGCCAGAAAAGAGGAGTGCAAAAGGGTTGGTTCATGAGTTTTGAGACTTTTTTTTTTTAAACTTGTATTTAGATCCAATGTTGTTTCAACAATTCCAAAATATTCTTTTTTGCTTGCATAGTTCCATCATTTGTCAACACTTCAGCAGTGTTCTTCAAAATACTCTCAGCCAATTTCAATGCACTTTTCATGCAAAAAATTCAGGGATAAAAAATGCCTAAAATTGAGTTCTGTTAGTCAATTAAGCACCCTCTGACTTCTGGCTTTTCCCAACAGTGAAGAGCAGCCTAAAAGGGGTCGATTTTGAGGACAGAGGAACAGCTTCATTTCCACCAAGAAAGAGCAGCACAATCAAGTAATGGAACTACATTTTCAACAAAATTTTAGCAATAGGATTCATTGCATAAAAAATGCATTGAAATTGGCACAGAGTATGTCCAATAACATGTACTTGTGGTCAACTTATGGGGCTATGGGAGTGAAAAAAGGTTTTGAATTGCTGGAACTCTGCGGGATCTATTGTAAAAACTCTCAAAACTTATGAACCAAACCTTGTACAATGAATGAATGAATGAATGAACAGAAAACTTTATTTTCCGCTTTTCAGCGTTCCCAATGGCATAACCAGAACTCCCGCATCCAAACCCCCTCCCAACCCAACCCAACTCCCCCAAATACATTCAATCATTTCAAAGCATGAAACAAAGCACAAACGAATGACAAAAATAAAAGAGAACACAGTCCA
>CAJPEX010002943.1:0-33495 GCA_905338405.1 Notodromas monacha
GAAAAGTCCACGTCGTTTCTGAACAAAAAGTAAGAAACAACAAGTGCTCCAGTGTTCCGCAGGTGCTCGCGAAAAAGTACCTTAGAATACGGTCTCGCAAAAAGTGTTCTAGAAGTGAACGTAAAAAACTAATTTCACACTATGGCAACTAGGACTTCCGCGAACATTTCTTCCCTTGATATGTCTCAAGTTTTAGATGTAAATGCTTTCGTGGATAGAAAATTACTAGAGATGTCCCCTAAGGAACAGTCAGAAGTGGCTGCTAAAAGAAAAGCGGAGTTGGAAAAGGAAATAGAGAGATTAACTGGTCAGCTTAATGCGACCCCTGCCCCGTCTCAGGAAGTAAGAGCAGCGCTTCAAAAAAGAATAGACAAGATAAAAGCTGCAGATGGTCCTTTAGCGACCGTAACAACAATATTAGAAGTTTTGGAGCCGAATCTCATGGAGATAAGTCTTCATGAAAAGGCCATCGAAGACCCTCAATTATTGATGTGTTCAAAGCAGCTAAAAGAAGAATTAGAAATAAAAAAGCGCAACTTCGCTGATGGAATGGGGATCAGGCAAGCTTTGGTTGCTAATGAATTAAGTCTAGACCAACTGACCGAACCAAGTGAGGACAAAGTGGTTTTCTATAATGTAGAGCATTTCAAAAAGTCCTGATTGCCAAGTGCAATGAATCAAATACCGCATTTCGACAGAAGTGGTCCCTTGAATTGGCAAGAGTGGTGGGCTACTTTCCAAAGTGCCCTGTATGATGGTGTTTACTCGGATGAGAGTATCCGTTCCAACTTGTTGAGTAAATTACGGGGAGAAGCTCAGATTTATGTAACATCAATCCAAGGGCTGACCTCAGCTCACTATAGAGTAATAGTAAAAACGTTACAGGATATGTTCGGGCGACAAGTTTTAACCAATCTTATGAAGGACCTGAAAAGGATGCAACAAGCTCAGGGTGAGGAAGTGCAGACTTTTGGGGCCAGAGTAAGAAGGGCAGGGAACTTTCTCCTGGGCAACGCCCCGGAAAACTAAAGGTGATTCGCCGAGAAAATCAACCTGCAGCCCTCCTGCCAAATCCCTCCTATGTGAAGGAGTGTTGGGAGTATAAAGGCAAACAGGATTTTCTCGACGGATTCTTGCTCTCAACATTTATGGACAGACTTGTGCCCAACATCGCCAATGCGATACAAATCACTTTTGATGATTTCGAGACTGCCCTTAGATTCGCGATCTCAGTGGAGGACCGAGAAAGAGACTTGGACTCTTCTCAATCTTCCTCTCTCCATCAGATCTCGTCCCACTTGCGTCCCCGAACACCCCCAGTCAGCTATGGTGGAACCAATGTACCTGATATTTGAGGCGCGACGATTTGTTATAATTGCGGCCAAAAAGGCCATTTTTGTAGCGAGTGTGGTGCTCAGAGTAAGGTGACGGCCAAACCTACCATGCAAAAACTGGTGTACTTAGCCCCTGAGAAGGAGGGCCGCGCACCCAAGTTCACAGGTGGACAGGGTACCCAGAGAGGGCGCTCGTCCTATCGTGGAAATACACACGGGCGTGGTTGCGGGCGCAGAAACGGGCGCCGAGCAGTGAATTTTGTAGAGGAAAGCGAGGAGTATAATGAGAACGAGGAATGCGACGACAAAGAGGAAGAAGAGCTCCTTCCAGAGGGCTACATCAACAAACCCGGGACGTCATACTCGGGAAACGAGTATTGACCGGTACATCCTCAGCAGCTGCTACGAAGTTGCTGGTCGTCCTCCTATCAACAGATGCAACCCGCTTCCCTGCAAAATTCTTATTGGATTCAGGTTCGGAAATTTCTCTTTTATCCCCTAATACCCTAAAGGCTGAAGTAACTCCAACAGCATCTAATATTTCTATCGCTACTATCGAAGGTAGGGAGATGCCAGTGAATGGAGTATTGTATATTTCTTTGTATATAAATAATATTTTCCTAACACGTGCGCGTTTTGTGATTTTCCCCATGCAGGGCCAAGAATTCAAAGGAATCCTAGGATCGGATGTATTGAAGGTAATGCATGCTCGTTTATCTTACGGAGAAAAATGTGTACACTTAAACAAAATGCGTGTGTCATTCTTAAAGGAAACAGCTCATCGAAGATGGGTCAGATGTTCTCAAATCAATCAGGCAGAAGAACCTGAGTTGTTTAGACTGTATCCTTCAGAAAATAGTAAAATACTGAGAAAATCTCAGAAACTGCTGTTTGCAAAACTATCCAGCAGGTCTGCAGAAAAAGTTGGAACGCGTGCATTGTACGTTTCCAATGGCCTCTGTGGAACTTTAATAGTAGCACGCAGCATATCCCGTCCTCATAAAGGACTCTATCCCGTACTTTGCCTCAATGTGGGCGACGAAGACATTGATATTTCCCACACCTCACTTTAACATTGGCAACCGTTGGAGTCCACGTAATTACGGACGTAATGGATCCATCAAAAAATACTAGCATGGTTTTAGCAACCAAGGAAAGGAAAGGATCCTCGAATAGAGAAAAGCTCGAACAATTACATGGTAAACTAGAAGACAAGGATCTCAATCAACTTATTGATGAGAACATTAAACTCTCTGAGTGCCCTGAGAAACTGACACCAGCATTGCGTACGCTCCTGCGTAAGTACCGGAATGTGCTAGCCAAGAAATCCGATCATCTAGGACTATGTCCACTTTACGAAGCGGATATACCTTTGGATACAGATAAACCCATTTTTACCCGGCAATATCCGTTACCGCATGGGATGCGTCCTAAAGTGAATGAATTCGTGGAAGATTTACTCAATCACGAAATTGTTCGCCCATCCAAATCCCCATACAATAGCCCGACGTTGATCGTTAAGAAAAAAGATGGAGGGTGGCGGATGGTTGTAGATTTCAGGCGACTAAACGATCACGTAATAACGGATGCGCACCCTTTACCTCGTATAAACCAGATTTTTGAGGAGTTGGGAAACGCAAAAT
Organism: Notodromas monacha; assembly: GCA_905338405.1. Lineage (NCBI taxonomy): Eukaryota > Metazoa > Arthropoda > Ostracoda > Podocopida > Cyprididae > Notodromas > Notodromas monacha. The sequence goes on from CAJPEX010002943.1 coordinate 2,978, forward strand.
ATTTTACTGCACTTGATCTTCTACATGGATTTTATAACATCAAGATCCGAGAGGAAGAAAGATGGAAAACGGCGTTTTCAACGCCTATGGGTCATTACGAATTTATTCGGCTACCCATGGGCCTTAAAAATAGCCCTTCCATTTTCCAAAGACTAATGCACTTGGTGTTGGATGGATTCTTGGGAATTTATGCTTATATCTATGTAGATGATATCGTGATCTACTCTCGTACTGCCGATGAACATTTCTCTCATTTATCAGACATACTACAGTGACTTGATGATGCAGGACTGAAAGTTAAATTCTCAAAATGTCAACTGTTTTGTACTCAAATTGAGTACTTAGGTTTTCTAATTAGTGAAACAGGCATCAGAGTTAACCCAACTAAAATAGAGGCAATACAAAATTTTCCCATTCCCACTGATGTTAAGGGAGTACAAGCCTTTTTGGGTTTAGTTGGATATTTCAGATCCTATATTCAGAATTTAGCTTTAAAAGCCAAACCGTTGTATCTTTTGTTGAAAAAGGATACCGAATTCAAATGGCAAAAGATTCAGCAAGAAGCCGTAGAATGTCTGAAGAAATGTCTACTAACAGCACCTATTCTTTCTTTTCCTGACTTCAGTCACGAATTTATACTAACAACTGATGCATCTGCAATCGCTGTTGGCGCTGTTTTAACACAGAAACCAGGGAAACGGGAAGTATTGATTGGATGCGCTAGTCAAACTCTAAATGATGCCGAATCACGATACCCAAATACCGATCGTGAACTACTGGCCGTTTATTATGGAGTTTCGCAATTTTGCTCTTATTTATGGGGACATCCTTTTGTGATCCGTACGGACCACATTGCGATACCCTATTTGAGTCGTCAGAGACAGAGCGATAGTCGTAGAGCCATTGCTTGGTTTTTGAAGCTCAATGAGTATGAATATAGAGTGGAATACAAGAAGGGGCTATCAATACCCCATGCTGATGCGCTGAGCCGTTTCCCACCAGATAGAAAAAACAAAAAATTGTGTGCTTATCTCTCTCCTACAGTGAGTGTGTCAAAAAGATCCAACAAGGAGCTGACGATGAAATGATTCGACTATTTTGTGACTTAAAACTAATCGAAAGGCCAGAGAATATGGTGGTACAGCTGGATCGAGATGAGTTTGCGTACATTGATACGGATAAGGGGAGGATTACACAATATTGTGCTGAAAATGAGGAGAAAACTTTACCTGCGTCCGAAAATTCATATGAACTTCCGTATTCCGGTATCAATAAATTTAACGAAGATTGCAGATACACATTGGTCAATAGTCCATTTCAAGATATCTTGCCCAAACTTGAAAACATAAATTAATGCAGTGGAAGAAGTTCCTGCATTTAAGCCAAGAAGTTCAGTGGCAGAAGATATCAGTGAATTACAAATTCATTTCAGAGATCATGGATATATTTATTTAATTGTATCTGTGGTCCTGTTATCTATCATTTTTCTCAGCATAGCTTATCTTTGTTTTGCAAAAATTCGATACGTAATACTGAGAAGACGAAGGTTAAATATGAACCTCCTCGAAAATGCCAATATTGAACTGGTTCCCTCCAGAAATGCTCCAGCTGCCCCACAATATCCTAGGCTACAAATTAGTGCATCTACTGGTTTGATGGCTATCAAATAAACATTCACTCCCTTGCAGGACAGCACCTCATATCTAGCTATTTTGTGCATATATCCTAAGTTTATTTTATAGACTCAATACTCTATTTTCCTGTTAGGTTTGAATGCAGATCACTGACATATATGAATTATATATCTATGTGTATTGTGTGAGTATTTTATCAGGAGTACCAGCAAGTGTTGATCTTACAATTGTGTATTTTGAAGTACCTTTATGAACCTTACAAGACTTTACAGGTGTGTGTTTTGTTCATTGACTTACTCCTGTGTTTAGTGTTTTGCTACAGACTGGTTGCTTTGCCTTTGATGATCTGTTGGAAAGAAAGCTGTGGAAGAAACAAACAAAAAAGGAAAAGGGACAACAACCAATTCAGGAGACAATTTTTATTAAAGTCCCCCTATCAACAACAGCTTGTAAGACGCGCGGGAAAAACATACAATGCGCGCGTTCAAACTAAATCTCCAACAGTGTGGAAACTGTCCAAGCTTATGGCGTCCGCTGCAGGAACAGGCCTTGGTGCTGTACTCCTTGGGATTGTCCTGGCCTGTCTAGAACAAATCCTCTGTAGCATCCAGGCACGCAGCAGGGGCCACCCCAGCCACGCACAGACCTCCGCTGCATCGAGTTGCTCGGACCGGACCTGAGAACATCAAAAATCAAGGCACATGCAAGTTGCAAGCAAAAGGGTCATGCTTACGGAAAGAGGCCATTAAAGGTCGGACAGTGGCTAGAGATGGTAACTCATCCATTTCCATTTCCTCAAAGGAAGGATTCGGAAATGAGCGAGTTTCCTCTTGCCTATTAACGTTAATCTCATTATCGGCCCTTTCCTTCTATTGCCAAAAGCAAAAAGCACAAGCAAAACCAAAAACACCAAGGTTAACCAAAATCCATTTATCCAGTGTTAAAATCTGCACACCTTGCATTTAATACTCCTGCAACAGCAGACAATCCCGGCAATGAGTGAAGAACCGACACCCAGAGCGCTGCCTACCCAGGTTAGGACGTCCAGCCAAAAGGACATGGGTGAGAATTCCGCCTGAACCAGGGTCCCATCAGGACGGCGGGCCGTCAGGTTAAACCCATCAAACTGGCCCAGGCCATCCAAAATGGTGGACAAATTCCCCTGGGATCCCTCAGTGGACGGCAAGGGAGTAGAAGATGTGGGTATTGGAATCCAAGCGCCAAGGGGATCCACCACAGCCGGCACCGGATTCCAGGAAGGTTGTGGAGTAGTCACAGGTGCCGCAGACATAGGAGTAACCCTAACTGTGGTTGGTGGCTCCAACAAAGTAATCACTGGTCCAGAAGTGGTTCCCTGTGCCAATGTTGGAGCCATGGATGATGTAGATGGTTCCTTGGTGGTGACTGTCGTGGTTGTAGTCATCACTGCAGGGGCCATTGTTCTCACTGAGTCCCACTGTTTGGTTGGTTGTATCATCCTTTGATCTTCTTCCTTTGGCAGACTTGAGTTTTCCTCCAACTCCTGGACTTGTACAGCAGGTTTTTCTGAAAAGGAGACCAGAAGAATTGATTAATGAAGTCCATATTTCCAAACTGTTAAAAAAGGGTACTTACTTTCATGTTTGAAGAAGCAAAAATCCCAGGGCTGCACCACTTTCTCCATGCCTTGAGTTTTCCCTTTGCAATATGTCTTAGCAAACAGCCTGACCACCTGAAAAAACAAGCCTAATTATTCTTCTTGTTACAGAAAATGAAAGGAGCTAAGGAAAAACACAAACCTTCAATCCCTTATATCAAACACAGTCCAAGTCCAGCCTGGTTCCTTGGAAGTCAACAGCATGCCCAAATCTTCCTGGCTTCTTCACATTGCAGACATCCTCACACACAAGGCTGCCTGCTACACTGCTACATGCTTCTAGGTGACCACTGAAGACCTGAAGATTTTGCACACAAGAAAGAAGCTGAATTATGGCTCTTCAAGGCACTTTTGGTTCAGAAACTTACCAGGAGCAGGGTAGATGTCACTGCTACCAAAGTGAAAAAGCCCATCTTTTTGTCCGTTTTGGCCGGAATTGAGTGTTCTTGACTCACAAAAATATCCTGATTTGCTTCCCGAAAACTGTTTGTTTGTAGAGGGCGCCGTTCTCCGTCCCCGTCGTACGTTGTTGTCGTCGTCGTAGCACGCCGTCGATCTTTTTCGTTGGTTTAATTTCACGTGGAATCCGGTCTTGAATGCAAAAAACTGTTTAAAAATGCAAAGGGAGCATTATTAGCACAAATAGGCACAAGAACACTGCAATCAAAACCTTCAACACTCACCTTCAGTGAGATGCTTACAGTTCCAAAAATCACCCAGAAATGAGCTCTGAGCACATTTTTCATGTCTCAGGAAGGGATGAAACAAGTCTTGAGACTTGTTTTCATTCAAGTGTGTGACTTTTTGCCACATACCAGTCTGATTGGACTGGTTGAACTCTGCAGCATCTCAGGGAATTCCTGAGNACGTAATACTGAGAAGACGAAGGTTAAATATGAACCTCCTCGAAAATGCCAATATTGAACTGGTTCCCTCCAGAAATGCTCCAGCTGCCCCACAATATCCTAGGCTACAAATTAGTGCATCTACTGGTTTGATGGCTATCAAATAAACATTCACTCCCTTGCAGGACAGCACCTCATATCTAGCTATTTTGTGCATATATCCTAAGTTTATTTTATAGACTATAGTTATAGTTTATTCTTCAATATTCTATTTTCCTGTTAGGTTTGAATGCAGATCACTGACATATATGAATTATATATATATATGTGTATTGTGTGAGTATTTTATCAGGAGTACCAGCGAGTGTTGATCTTACAATTGTGTATTTTGAAGTACCTTTATGGACCTTACAAGACTTTACAGGTGTGTGTTGTTCATTGACTTACTCCTGTGTTTAGTGTTTTGCTACAGACTGGTTGCTTTGCCTTTGATGATCTGTTGGAAAGAAAGCTGTGGAAGAAACAAACAAAAAAGGAAAAGGGACAACAACCAATTCAGGAGACAATATTTTATTAAAGTCCCCCTATCAACAACAGCTCCTAAGACGCGCAGAAAAACATACAATGCGCGCGTTCAAACTAAATCTCCAACAGTGTGGAAACTGTCCAAGCTTATGGCCTCCGCTGCAGGAACAGGCCTTGGTGCTGTACTCCTTGGAATTGTCCTGGCCTGTCTAGAACAAATCCTCTGCAGCATCCAGGCACGCAGCAGGGGCCACCCCAGCCGCGCACAGACCTCCGCTGCATCGAGTTGCTCGGACCGGACCTGAGAACATCAAAAATCAAGGCACATGCAAGTTGCAAGCAAAAGGGTCATGCTTACGGAAAGAGGCCATTAAAGGTCGGACAGTGGCTAGGGATGGTAACTCATCCATTTCCATTTCCTCAAAGGAAGGATTAGGAAATGAACGAGTTTCCTCTTGCCTATTAACGTTAGTCTCATTATCGGCCCTTTCCTTCTATTGCCAAAAAAGCAAAAAGCACAAGCAAAAACCAAATACACCAAGGTTAACCAAGATCCATTAATCCAGTGTTAAAGTCTGCACACCTTGCATTTAATACTCCTGCAACAGCAGACGACCCTGGCGATGAGAGAGGAACCGACACCCAGAGCGCTGCCTACCCAGGTTAGGACATCCAGCCAAAAGGACATGGGTGAGAATTCCGCCTGAACCAGGGTCCCATCTGGACGGCGGGCCGTCAGGTTAAACCCATCAAACTGACCTAGGCCATCCAAAATGGTAGACAGATTCCCCTGGGATCCCTCAGTGGACAGCAAAGGAGTAGAAGATGTGGGTATTGGAACCCAAGCGCCAAGGGGATCCACCACAGCCGGCACTGGATTCCAGGAAGGTTGTGGAATAGTCACAGATGCCGTAGGCACAAAAGTAACCCTAGCTGTGGTTGGTGGCTCCAAAGAGGTAGTCACTGGTCCAGAAGTGGTGGTTCCCTGTGTCAATGTCGGAACCATGGATGATGTTTGTGGTTCCTTGGTGGTGGCCGGCGTTGTCGTCATCATCACTGCAGGGGCCATTGTCCTCACCGAGTCCCACTGCTTGGCTTGTATCCTTTGTTGTATCCTTTGATCTTCTTCCTTTGGCAGACTTGAGTTTTCCTCCAGCTCCTGGATTTGTACAGCAGGCTTTTCTGAAAAGGAGACCAAAAGAATTGATGAATGAAGTCATATTTCCAATTGTTAAAAAAGGGGTACTTACTTTCATGTTTGAAGAAGCAAAAATCCCAAGGCTGCACCACTTTCTCCATGCCTTGTGTCTTCCCCTTACAAAAAGTCCTGGCAAACAGCCTCACCACCTGACAAAACAAGTCTGATTATTCTTTGTGTTACAGAAAATGAGAGGAGCTAAGGAAAAAATACAAACCTTCAATCCCTTGTATCAAACACAGTCCAAATCCAGCCTGGTCCCTTGGAAGTCTACAGCATGTCCAAATCTTCCTGGCTTCTTCACATCGCAGACATCCTCACACACAAGGCTGCCTGCTACACTGCTGCAAGCTTCTAGGTGACCACTGAAGACCTGAAGATTTTTCACACAAGAAAAAAAGCTGAATTATGGCTCTTCAAGGCACTTTTGGTTCAAAAACTTACCAGGAGCAGGGTAGATGTCACTGCTACCAAAGTGAAAAAGCCCATCTTTTTGTCCGTTTTTGGCCGGAATTGAGTGTTCTTGACTCACAAAAATCTCCTGAGTCCCTTCCCGAAAACCGTTTGTCTGTAGAGGGCGCCGTTCTCCGTCCCCGTCGTACGTCGTCGTCGTCGTCGTAGCGCGCCGTCGATCTTTTTCGTTGGTTTAATTTCACGCGGAATCCGGTCTTGAATGCGAAAAACTGTTTAAAAATGCAAAAGGGAGCATTATTAGCACAAATAGGCACAAGAACACCGCAATCAAAACCTTCAACACTCACCTTCAGTGAGATGCTTACAGTTCCAAAAATCACCCAGAAATGAGCTCTGAGCACATTTTTCATGTCTCAGGAAGGGATGAAACAAGTCTTGAGACTTGTTTTCATTCAAGTGTGTGACTTTTTGCCACATACCAGTCTGATTGGACTGGTTGAACTCTGCAGCATCTCAGGGAATTCCTGAGCCTTGGGTGCCCCACAAAATGTGTGTGAGGCAAAATATCACCCAAATACCAATTGCTCTGCTGCTTTTTGAGTGTGCCACATGGGAAATCGATGCCCAGGCATGTCAAACACTTTAAACATCGATTTTTGAGTTCACTTTTTGGTATTTTCCGCACTTGGTGAAAACTTTGTTTTGAATTGACTTTGAAAAGGTGGAACTTTTCTTCAAATTTGCCCGCGGTGAGTTTGTCACCGAAAGAAATAGTTACAGTGTCCTACGTCATGTTTATAATACTGCTCTCTACTGTTGCAATTCCCGCATAGCAACTCGCTGCCCCAAAGCAGACGATGACATCGCGTGTCCTAGATACACTGTCTGGTTTGCGGTCATTTGCCCGGTCCCCTTTCTGTTTTCCCCGTTCTAGTTGCGCAGGCGCGTCTGGCTTGATCCGAATCTATAAAGGTACTGCGAAGTGTGTATGTCAGCATTCATTGCTGGTTTGACTCTTGTTGGTGAAGCTCACGAAATATATACGTATTCACTTTACCGAGAAGTCTAGATTCACTTTTACCCCGGCCATAAAGAATTAGAATTCTTCTCGACAGAACGTTATCTTGGAAGAAATTAAGTTTTAGATTAATTGCGTAAGAAAGAGAGACGTTTCTTTCTGCACGAAAGTGTCTGAGGTTTATTCTTTCGCCGATTTAGGATAACAACAGAGTGATGCGCTTTTGTCCTCTTTAACTGATAAAACTCCCCCTCACTCTTGACAGTGATGGATGTTATCCGCACACATATCCGCCCCGCTGCACCTCTGAAATACGAATTTCAGAGGTATATACAATATAACGGATTTGCATATATATAATATTGTTGTGTATCATGTTCACGGATATTTTGCCTCATAAGGTCCTCGCCCCTCATGAATATTATGCAGAATACTTTGTTGTTGATCCGCATTCCTTGTTGTTGACCTTTATACCTGAGAAGTATATATATTGCTGAGGAATGATATTTTCCTCAGATTTAATCCTGTGTTGACCGCGGTTACTTCTCAGAGAACCTTGTGTAAGTTTAACAAGATTCTCTTAAGACTTGTCTGTTTTTGTCATATTTGTCTTGAACAAATTTGGTTGTGAATAAAATATATCTTTTATATATGTTTGATCTGGAATTGTTTATTTAATATCAGACAACACACTGGTCACCACCTCCCTAGATCTCCTCACTTTAACAAACTAATCCCAAGGTTCTTCAAGATGTTGAATTATTGCTCTTATTTATCACACACTCAGTGCAGAAACACTAATTGTATCACTCTGCTTTCCCTTACTACGTGTGTAGCACAGGGCAGTTCATAAACTGCAGAGGAGAAACAGCACTCTAAAAAATCTTTGAAAACACAATTTAGTCTCTGCACTGACCAATTGTTTTACTCCTGGAACTCACCCCTCACAAAAAGTGAATGGACAGCTGGGCCAATATCTGTTATCCTGCCTTACTGGACAAATAAAAAAGAGCTGGTGAGTCTTAAGAAAATATTGTTGTCCTGATTATGTAAGAATTTGATCTTAAGACACTTTTGACGATGGAAGAACGTCTTCTTCCAAAAGTCAATTAATCTAGAGAATGTAAATTCTTTAAAACAAACTTTCAAGGACGAGATTTTGTTCTTATGGCCAGGGTTTTACAAATGAAATACAACTTCTCAATTTAGAGTGTGCAACGTATATTTCTGTATTACCTCAGTCAATGCCAGACTCACAATGAATATCTGTACAGTATGTGTGGGTACCTTTCATAGATTTGACACTTTCCAGAGGTGACTGCGCAAGCAGGACAAAGACACCACAAAAAAGGGCAGGGTAAATGACCACAAACCAGACAAATGACCTTGTGTGCTTTGGAGTGACAAGTTGCTATGCAACACCATATCAAATTCTGGTACATGACTCAAAAATAACAGGTATTATTGATCTATTGGGGGACACAGGGAATATGGCTTGGACTCCAAACTCTCCACAGACAAATTCAAGAAAAGTTCCAACTTTTCCAGAGCCAGTAAATGCAATTTGTTCAAAAAGTGCTCTTAGATGATTAAACCACGAGTGAACTTTTAAATGAATCAATGAAGTGAACTTATGAAATGTCTGGGCATTGATTCCCATGTGACAATTCATTGCATCAAAAAATAATAGAGAATCTCTCTGGGGTTCATTTTGAACTCACACATTTGTGTGGCACCCATACATGGATTCTCAGATGCTGGAGTTCACTGGGTTCATCTGAGAACTGGAATGTGGCAAAAAGTCACACTCTGGGAGAAAACAGGTATAAATACTTGTTTCTTATTCCCTTCCTGAGACATTTAAAATGGATTCCAGTCTCATTCTTGGCTTATTTTTGGAGGAAGCAACACCTCAAGTGAGTCTTAGGGAAAGTTCAGAGTTTTGCTTGTTTTTTATGATTGTGCTGATTGTTTCTTCTCTGCTACTTTCAGGAGGTTTTTAAGAAGTCAGAAAGGGCATTTAATTGAGTTTTGCAGACCTTGGGTACCGTATGCAACTCAGTATTTTTGTACAACAAGGCTGCAAAAAGTCCAACAAAGATCCACAGAAAAGGCTCTGAGGGACCCCAAATTGTCCATAACTCAAAGAAAACAATGAAAAAAAACAACTCCAGGAAGTGAGAGTGGCAAGTGGGAACCAAGAACAGCTCAAAACAAGGAAAAATTGGATTCTCTACATGAGCGACATCTACAATCCTTTTTATAAGTTTTTCAACCCAAAAGTTCATAGCAAACACTGTTTCCATTGCAAATTGTGTTTTCCAGGTGTTTTTGATGATTCATGCTGGTGACTCATCTATCTGCTCAGAGGTTGGAGGCAGATTGGCCTGTACTGATGTTTGTGAGGTCAGGAGGCCTTCCAATCACAAATTCCAGGTTGACTTTGTTGGGGATTCCCTGGATCTGGACTGCATCAGGTACAAAGGGTTCAAAGTGAGTTCCTTTTTCATTTCTTCATCTGAAATGGAGAACAGCTGATCAATGTGCTTCTTTTCTGAATTTTCAGGAAGTCAGGCTGTTTAACAAGACCTTCTGCACAGGAAAGACTCTAGGCATGGAAATCATAGTCCAGCCCTAGGAGTTCGGCTTCTTCAAATACAACAGTGAGTGGCAAAAACCAAAGTTGAAAAATTACTAATTCAGTCTTCTGTGTTTTTCAGAAAAAGAGAAGTCTCAAGAGGGAAAAACAGTCAAGACCACCAAAGTCATCAGGCCCAAAACTTCAACAACAATTCACCAGCTACAACCTCAAAAAGGCAGGAGCAGATCAAAACAGCTGAACTGAGGAGGGTGACTTCTTCAGCCAACCAGGAGCAAGGCCTTGCAACAGTGTCATTAAATAAAAATGATGTGGTTGAGGAGGAAGTTGGGCCTCAGGTGGTTGATCCCTTAGAGGAATGGGTTCCTGTAGAGGAGGAGACCTTAATTCCTAAGACTACTAAAGGTAGTCTAGCTGATCTTGCTGAAGAAATCAACAATGTTTCACATTTGAACATATCAGCTTTTTGGGTTTCTACTATTTTCTTTGAAACACTGTACTGTAAGTACTCACATTGGGTAAAAAGAAAACCTTTGCTGTGCCAAATTATGTTGTCCTAATTATGTAAGAATTTTATCTTAAGACACTCTTGACAATAAGAAGTATGTCTTCTTCCAAAAGTCAATTGATCTGCAGAATGTAAATTCTTTAAGGCTAACTTTCAGCAAGAAGATTTAGTTCTGATGGCCAGGGTTTTACAAATGAAACATAACTTCTTGATTCAGAGTGTACAACGTATAGTTCTGTACTACCTCAGTCAATGCCAGACTTGCAATGAATATCTGTACAGTATGCGTGGGTACTTTTTCTAGATTTGACACTTTCCAGATGCAACTGTGCAAGCAGGAGGGAGACACTGCAAAAGGGGGCAGGGTAAATGACTGCAAACCAGACAACTGACGTTATGTGCTTTGGAGCGACAAGTTGCTATGCAACACCATATCAAATTCTGGTACATGACTCAAAAATAAGAGGTATTATTGATCTATTGCGGGACACAGGGAATATGGCTTGAACTACAATATCTTACTGCTACGTCTAACAGGAAATTTTTCTACCAACCTAAGATCTTCAGATAACACATTGAGGATCTTGGTATTTTTGTATGTTGTTCTCTGCATGCTTTGTAGGCCAAAGGAATTTGTAGTAGTCTGGAATAAAGGACTGCCAAGATCTTGCTTGAGAGGCAGTGAAAATATATTTCAGTAAGGACACACAATACAGTCAGCAAAGATTTTGACACAAATGCTACTGAGGACAGAGTTTCAACAGAGTTTTAAAAGGTCCATGGTGGTCAGCCAGCACATGATTTAACTGACTGGCTGGCCCAAAATAGGAACAGTAAACACACACACATATGCAAGAGGACAGCAGGCAGAAAGGCTTGCTGGCCTTGAGACAACTGTGGGTGACTGTAATTTTATTCAGTCTTGAACTCTAGCTTGGGCTAAGAAAAAGAAAAGGAAAAAGAAAAGACAGGATGAACATGGCGAGCCTGCATGTGCAGTGCTACTCATAAAAATAATTTCTGATCACAAGCAACACAGAAGAAAGGGGGGAAACCCCTATAGGAATGATTACTCTCTTTTTACTATAAAGTCACTTATATTCAATATAATAATAAGAAACATTAAGATCCAATCCAGTACTGGATGGACAGATTTTTTATCTGCTTTGATCATCAACCTTTTGCAGCAATGTTGCCCAAAGCTGGCCAGCATAAATTACCACCTTCCTCTAAGGGCAGAATGTTTAAACCCAAAAGCAGTCCCTGCTGTTTAGGGCCAGGGAATGACCAAAAGTTCATCAGGACAGCAATTCTAGAAGCAAATACTTAGAGAATATCTTTGTGGAGGGGATTTCTTGTTCCTGCTACCTTGTAGAATTCAACAACTCCTCAGGCTCTCATAGAAGACTTGAGTATATTCTGTATTCCACAAAATGTACAATAGACTACAACAGTAGCCATAGACGAATATCAATGAGCCTGCACACCAGTAAGAACAGGTGTCTTTTTAGACTTTGTGAAACAGGATTGGTTTGAACACAGTTTCTGAGGGTTCTGTAACCCTTGGCACATGACTCATTGGCGGCAGTACATGTTCACAAGGACAAGAAACAGAATGTACAGGGCTGCACAAAATGTTGTCATCTACAGGTGCAAGGGAATGTAAGTAATTATTCCATAACAATAGGATAGGAAGGGAACTTGGACACATAATGCGAATGAACGACCAGGACCAGACAGCAGAAGAGATGATTTGGTCTGGTGGTTCCAGTTTTTACCAAGAAGAGTCTAGATATGTGGAAGCTGATTTGAAAATGTGGTATTTGTAACCTGTTTGAGGACTTATCTAATTATATTCAGGCAAGAAGTTTTGCAAGGAATTCATCTGTTGTATGAATTCATTCTTGAGCTGAAGAAAACTGAACAGCAATTGTCCATTGAATGCTTGCATGATTTGAATGTTCACTAAATGTGCGCAGTAAATTTTATTGGGTCAATTGTTCCTTTTTGGAGTTGCTCTTGAGTTGGAGAATTTTCAGCAGCTCAAATCCTGGGGAAAAAGCCATCAGGTATGTGTTCTCTCACTGAAATACTCAAAACGGGCTTAAATCTCAAAACTTTATATTATCTCCTCAGAAACATTCTGTTGGAATTGATGTCCCTTTGTTGTGTGATGAGATGGGCACATGACCACACATGAAGCTGATATTGCTGAGAGACCAGACTGCGGAATAAACATTTCCAACGCTCCCACATCTTGAAGCCTCTCTCTGCTTTTGCTTCAAAAAGATGTTATTCTTCAGAGAAGATGACCTGGTTGGATGATGCATGATTCTTGATATCAATGGGTAAAGACACAGCTTGTCTTGTCTTTAAAAATGAGGAACCCAAGTCATCAGGTTCCAAGCCTATTCTCCATTGAAACCTGCTCATTTCAGTGCATGCTGAATCATCTGGTGAGTCAGTTTGTTGATTCAGACTTTTCCAAAGGTTCTAAAAGTTGTTCAATCTTCCTGGCAGATATTTTTGAGCAAAACATTCAACAGTGTTTCACCATGGCAAATTTTGGCTGATGAAAATGGTCCAAGGAATGAATGGTCCGTCATTTGGATCATTCATGCAGTATGAGGCTCCAGAATCCTTGCTGCCTTCAATCTTCAACTCTCCAACTCTTGGCATGACACATTTTAGTGTGTCAATAAGTGTTTTTTGTTATCTGACAAGGTGTGCTTTTTTATGCTTATGCCTGTGTGACAATTAAATGGCATTGAGCTACTCTCCATACTCTTTGCCTCTGCAATGCTTTCAGTAGAAATAAATTTTGCCTGATCATAAAATCTTTCAACTTACCTGAAAGGGTCAGAATGTTTCCAAAATCAAGAAAACGTTTTCCAACATTTTTCTCCCAACTTTTGTCTCTACCAGAGTAGAACCTGTTCATCATTTTGTGTAAAACAGTTCAACTGTCCTACAAGAAAGTTCAAGCAACCAGAAAAAGTTGGTTGGATTGGAACATGTTTAAACATTCAAATACAGTGAGGCCCCCAGATGTGGGCATAATTGGTGCATCACCAGTGTCCCTGAGTTTAATATTTGCTAAGCATAGTCTTGTTTTCCCATAGACATACTTCCCATAATTTATAATTGGAGTATTATGGGATAATATTTGCCAGAATCCCATGAAAAATATTTTTTGCTACTTGAATTGAATTCAGTGAATATATTTTCAATGGAATGAGAACACTTGGAGCATTGAATATTATGCCAATGTAAAGTTCATTGAAGTGTTGGCATGTGTAAAAATAACATCCAAGTCACAAACTGAGAGGAGGAAGTCCCACTGTGCTATATGTAATTTACTTCATTCAGCTGAATGAATGGGAGAATGATGGGAAAAGTACCCAAGAATTTTTCTGGCATAGATCTTTGGGTTGGAAATATCTTTTTCTTGCAATTGAGCTGAATAAAGATCAATTTCTCTAAAATGTATTGTCGCTCTTAGCATGCAATGTGCTCATGTCATGTTGGTGTCCATATGTTGGGTTTTTTTAATGATTTTTTAATGGAAAAATTAATTTCCCTTTGTCAAATTGTCCCCATGCTCAGGTCTCCGCATGAGGGGGTCCCACTCTATATTCAAATATGCTTTTTAAAAGCATTTTTTGAAATATGTATTCCAATTGCAAAAAAAATTTTAAGGTGATGAACAGCAAAATCTTCAACTTCTGCTGAGATGATTTGTAGAAATAGCCTCAATAGTTTTGTTCATGGAAGAAAGACCGTTGTTTCATTTTTTGGATGAAATTTTGGCTTCAGTTCGAAATAAGTGATGGAAATATCAAACCCGTTTATCTAGATTAAATTCAATGGCAGAATATAAGGAAAGTGGGTCAAAAGGGCTGCATATGCTGGCGATGGATGTCTCAAGTTATTCAACATGACATTTTGAAAATTTCCTGTGCAGGATGAAAAAAATTCATCCTGGATCAAGTTGTTCTGAGTGTTGTCATTGACAAATTTGAACTGACATATGTTGCAGATCATCTTCTTTTTTTATATTCGTTGAGTATGCAATGTTGAACAGCAGGCATGGGAACAACCTATTGGGTTTCCAAATAGAGAACTTGGAAGAAAAACCTCAGTTGGTAGATGAAAGAACACATATCTCTGTGAGATAAATTAAATGGAATGTGATTATCCCAGAGAGAAGTTGCCAATATTTCCATCATGCATTTTAGGTGCTAGCTTAGGACCTGAAGGATGCTGATGAGTTTTGAATAGGAGATCGTAGCCCTCATAGAATATTTTGAATTTTCTCTGCTGCCATGGTGCACATTTACCTTTTTAAAAGATCATGAGCTTATTTTTTCAATTGACCTGGTTTTGAAACATGACTTTTCAAAATGGTTTCCATTTAATCATCCACAGCAACGGTTTCAAAATGAATTTTCAAACTTGGATTTACCACCACAGCATACCTGAGCTTGAAATCATCAATTGATGCCATCAATCCATGTACTGTACTGTACTTGTCCCATTGGGGGCTGAAGGAAATCTGTCCTTCTAGCGGATCTGAACAGCAAGTGGCAACTCTGACTCCCCTCCTCGTGAGGGCTGTTCATTTGAATTTCTTCATAGTTGGAAAGCCAAGCTGGAGAAAAAGGGGACACAGGAAAGGGCTTGGGACAGAAGAAGGGAGAATATAGCTCAGTTGAGCCATAGTCCTTGAACTGTCTGGGTGTGAGCCACACAGCTCTAGGGAGCATTGAACCCATGCATGAGGATGCAACTAAAGCAAGCAACTGATAGCTGGGCAATGTTAAAGCATCATTGTGTTTCTGAATTGTGAGGCGGATGGTGTGTGCGGTTCTCTCTTTTCATGTGTGCAATGTCCAGAGTTATGAAATGCATTCTGAATTAAGGACACTAAGTGCAGAGGTGAATGTGTGTGTTCTACAGAGATTGAGCACTTTTTATTCCCTGGATGGAGTGTTGTTATGCTGCAGTGCTTGCAGAAGAACACCAAATGAATCTTTGAAGATCATTGGAACTGAACCAAGTGATTATTATTCATATCAACCCTATTTCCATCAGAATTAGAATACGCAAATTAACCTGATTTCAAATGGCACAGTAAAATCAACTGGTTCGATTTGGGTTCTTTTTCCTTTGAGAGAGGTGAAGGAAGCCACAAATAAAATAAAGCAATGTCATTACCCCAGATTGAGTGTTGTGACAACAGTTAAATACTGTACTGTACAAATACTGAAGTGGGCACCTTGAATGTTGAGCAGCAAATTATAATTCACTTAGTTTCAGAATTTGGAAACTGAATAAATGCCTTTCAGAAATTTGTCAGTTTTGAAATTACTGGATCAATTTGGTGCATTAACAATAACCTTGTGTTGTTGACAGTGGACGTGGTACATGTGTTTTTAGTCCAATGAGTGAACAGTGGTTTTTTTTTACTGATGTGATTAAACCAGTGGATTAGTCAAGAATTGCATTGCTTTAAAACAATAGTGAATCCTATTCAAAGCAATCACTTAGGTTCTCCCTCAAAAATCTTGCAACCATTTTCAACAATGCTTTTTGTGAGTGTTGACAGAAGCTTGGAGAGCTATTGAATTTCATTATGTCTGAATTTGTCAAATTTTTAATTAGAAGTCATAGTTTGCCTCACTTTCTTAGCAATTACTGCATTATAGCAGCAATTAAAGCTTGAAAGGACTGTGAGTCAAGTGTATAATAATATGTACTTGATGTCATACACTCACAATTTTATAATTCACAGGCTGATTCCTGTGTGTTTTCAACCTTCGAGAGGATTATTTAAAGATTGTTGACTTTAATTTAGAGTTGCTCCCATTTTACCAGGCATGTCCCAAACCAGGTACTCTGAGTACTTGGGTAATTTAGAGTGAATAAACATGAGTAATTTTGCTTCTCAAGTATTTAATACAGTTCCAATACTTCAAAATACATAAACTCCTAACCCAGACTCTGCTTCTTTCCAGAGAATTTTTTTATTTGTTATCCTTTTTTCAGACAACTTTGATGACCACCTTTATCTTTACATATATAAGATTTGTGTGTCTCCAATTTGGGGGACTGGATAAGGAATTCCAACTAGTCTTTAACAAAACAAAAATAGTCGCTTATTAATAAGGAGTAATAATGCACAATGCACAACACAATCCAGAGACTGGAGCAAACACAGAGGATTTGTACCAGAAGGGTCACTCTTGAAGTTATTGCTGTTCTCCAAAAATGCCAAAATGAATGGATGTTAAATCAATTGCGTCAACATCTTTTTGCAAGAGACTCTACATTGTTTTGGGAATTGACCCAAGACAATTCTTGTGTGAGAAGTATGTTGTTGTACACTGTAGGTTTTACAGTCAATACAAATTTTTATTCAGTATTGAAAACCTTTAAGAGGATGACCAATTCAAAGTGTAGACAATTAATTTATTTATAGATTTGTACCCCTTTTAAAAGGTGGATCCTGGACCAAGTACCTTGAGTACTCTAGACAATTGAGGAAGTAAAACACAAGCAAGATTGACTTTACAAGTGTTTATTCAGATCCAACATATACGCAATATTGCAACCAGCCTACAATGGACTTGGTTCCTCTCTGAGGGTATCTCTACCACTGAAGTCTTCTGGGTTGTACAAGGCCTTTTATTAACTTTGTAAAAACCAGACAGTATAAGGTCATTGCTCTAGCAATGGCCATTCTGCCAGACAAAGAAAGGAGACACACACGTATTCCACAACACCGTATACTATTGGGATTTATGGGGCGGTTGACCACCTGGGGAGAGCTGTAATTAGGGCAGGTAATTCATAAGGGGATAATTGAATAGCTTCATGCTTAGCAGTATTATGAACCCAAGCAGCTAATTTAACTAAATGATCCCATTTACTGCGATTAGTGGGATCAGAATAAATGGCTAAATATTTGTGTGATTCTTTGTGCGATCTTTTGTTTTGACCATTTGCTTGAGGATGATAAGCAGTGGTAGTACGGGCGTTACTTCCTAAAGCTCTGGCTAATTCTCTAAAAATTGCTGATAAGAAGTTAGTATCACGATCAGTGAGAATAATTTTAGGGGCTCCAAAAAAACATACCCAATCATCCAAGAAGGACTTAGCTATTACTTTGGCAGTAGCATTTTTTAGAGGGATAAACAAAATCCATCAGGATAATCTATCCTGAATGACTAGAATATATTGATTTCCTGTACCACTAATGGGGACAGGTCCTACTAAATCGAGGCTAACCTCTTCAAAGCATCTGCTTGGGATAGGTAACGACATCATGGGAGTATTATGTCTATACGTTTTATTTTTGACAGATGTCGCAATTTTTTATGAAGGCATTCACGTCACGTTCTAAATTAATCCAATAAAACTTTTCCTTAAGGGAGAATATAGTACGATCTATTCTGGGATGTCCGGTAGCAGGAGTATTATGATATAGTTCCGTGATGTAATTTTGTATTTCTGGGGGGATCCATAATCTTTCTCCTGCTTCAGTTAATTTATACAATTTATTATTTTTTATTATAAAATCTTTTCTGGTAGGCCATTTTTCCTTTGGGATCAACTGAAGATAATTTGTTATTGATTCTAGAGGAACATAAGGTTTTAAGTCATCCAGGAAATAAGAAGGTGATAAATAATTGCACACCTTTTTAATAGGTGGATATCTGGATAAGGCATCAGCATGAGGGATGTTCTTCCCTTTTTTATATTCAACTGTGTAATTATACTCATTTAAAGTCATGAACCATTTTATGGCTCTCTGACTGTCACTATGTCTTTGCTTACTCAAAAAGGGGATAGCAATGTGGTCTGTCTTTATCACAAAAGGATAACCCCATAAGAAGGAGCGGAATTTCTGCACACCGTAAAATACAACGAGTATTTCCCTTTCTGTATTTGGATATTTGCTTTTGGTGGCATTCAGCAATCAAGATACACATCCAATTAATTTTTCTTTCTTTCCATCCTTTTGAGTCAAGACTCCTATTGCTATATTTGATGCATCAGTAGTTAAAACAAATTCTTTAGTGAAGTCAGGGAAAGCCAATACAGGGGCTGTCATTAGACAAGTTTTGAGATGCTTGACGGCATTTTCTTGTTCTTTTCCCCACGCAAATCCTGCATCTTTTTTGAGAAGATTGTGCAGAGGTTTAGCTATGGTTGCGTAATTTTTGATGTGGGATCTAAAATAGCCTGTAAGACCTAAAAATGCATGTACTCCTTTAACATTAACGGGAGTGGGAAATTCCCTGACAGCTTTCAATTTTTCTTCAGTATCACGGATACCATTAGTACTTATTAAAAAACCTAAATATTTGATTTCATCTCAGAGAAATTGGCATTTACTGAATTTCACCTTTAGTCCAGCTTTTTTAACTCGTTTGAATACTTGCTCTAAATGTTCTACATGTGATTCTGCGTCTGCTGAATATATTTCTATATCATCTATGTATATATAAAGGCATAATTGCTGAGACAGCCATCTAACACTAGGTTCATCATTCTTTGAAAAATGCTCAGAGAATTCTTTAATCCCATGGGTAGTCGTATAAACTCGTAATGCCCCGAAGGGGTTGAGAATGCTGTTTTATGTCTATCTTTAGGGTGTATAACTAAATTATAAAATCCATGCAATAAGTCTAATGCTGTAAAATATTTTGCTTTGCCTAGTTCTTCAAATATTTGATGTATTCGAGGTAGACGATGGGGGTCAGTAATTACATGATCATTAAGTTTACGAAAATCAACGACCATTCTCCATCCTCCATCCTTTTTCTTGACCATAAGGGTAGGAGAATTATAAGAAGAAGTAGAAGGACACTCTATACCTTGGTTATTCATGTCTTCTATGGATTTATTCATTACGTCTCTTTGAAAATGAGGGATAGGATATTGTTTAGTATTGATGGGTTCATCAGTATCTAAGGGAATAGTGGGTTGATAAATATCACATAATCCTAGAGTATCAGTTCATCTGGCCAACACCTCAGAATATTTATCGAGAAGCTTCTTTACTCGTCCTTTTAAATTTGCGGGACATTTAGATTTATTTAGGCTTGATTGAATCATGGTTCCAGTAGTTTCTTCTGTTTCATCTTCTAATCCATGAATATGGATATCGAGATGATGGCTCTCATCTTGGGAAGTATGTGCTACGAGGTACTCTTCACTAAGCAATTCTGCTGAGGCTATATTTAGTGAAGGATTTAGAATAGCACTTTTGTTACTCAAATTGATACAAAAGACATACACGAATCCGTTTTCCGATACAGTCGACAATGATCTTTGGATAATAATATCTTGGTCGGGTCCTATTGCAGGGTTAATTAGAATATCCTTATTCTCGAATCGTTTTGCATTTTCTGAAGACATTTTTAGTTTTATTAGCATGTGTGACTGGAAAGGAATTGTTTCCTTGCAAATAGGATATAGACGAAAGCTAGGATTATTATTTATTTGGTAATTTCTTAAAGAGGAATTTCGTAAGGTAAAAGGAATATAGTAATTATTTACAATTCGTTTATTGGTTTTATAACAGATTTTCACAGAATTTTGCTTAAGCCAATCAGACCCTAGAATTCCATCAAAGTTGGGATTTTTTATATTTTCGATTAATAAGAAGGTACATCTAATAATAGTTTTATTATTATATAGGATAGGTTTATTTACTTTTCCTATTGCTGGTATACTGCTTCATTTCAAGGTATTAATTACTATATTGCTAGGGGAAATAGCGTCTGTATTCAAGGAATTATCTAATAGAGATATTTCTGATCCGGTGTCAAGTAATAGTTTAATTTCTTTATCATATCGGTCAAAGAAGATAGGTATTACCAGAAGTCGCGAAACTTTTGCGCTCCCGGTTAATAATCGTTTCCCTGATTATTTTCTTGAACATTGTTGCATTCTACCTCATAATTCTCTTCAAGCCTTTTGACAGTATTATCTGGATAGCAATACTCTGTGTATTTGCCATAATTATCTTCCTCTTCATCTGGATAATATCCATTATAGTATTGATCTTCAGGATTTAAATATTCTATTTCTTCATAGGGATATTCATCTAATTGTAAACAATTTTCAATAGCATTATAAGGATGCTCATTAAATTCAGCATATTCTCCGAAATCATCATGGGGTACGGTAATATTATTGTTACTTCTTCTTACTGGTCCACCTCTCCTACCTGATGGGCGGCGCGATTGTGTGGGGGTGCCCCTTTTGAGGGATGGATATCCGCGAGCAGGGGGGCATCCGGCATTAACATTCTGGGCCTGCCCTTGGGGCCTATTTCTTTGTCCCACATTCTTCGGTGGTGGCTGGAAAGGGGAACGACCCTGAGTAGATCGGTTCATCCATGGGGCGCACATTCTTCCATCTACTCTACAATAAGGTATGCGAGGAGGAGGAGGCGGATAATTTTGCTGGTAGTTACAATAATTGCAGTTATTCATAGTGGGTCTGCTATTATATTGGTTCCTGGATTGAGGTTGGTAATTTCTATTTCCTGTGCAATCAGCGGCATGATGACCATATTTTCCGCAGGCATAACACATTTGAGAGCTCAATGGAACAGGATTACTCTTACCAGGAATATTTCTCTTCTGGGTATTTTGTTGGGAATGATTTTTATTGGGATTAGTTGAAATAGTATATGTTTCACAAGCATGCAACCATTCTCCTGTCATTATAAGAATTTTTTCAGCTTTCCTTGCTTTCTCTACTGCTTCTTTATAAGTATCTGGAACTTCGGGCATTCTTTTTTGTATAATAGGCAAAAGTCCCTTAATAAACTTATTCAATTTAATTTTTGCCAGGAATGTACTGCAACACTGAGCACGTATTTCTTCTTGTTCGTACATAGGGTTGGCAATTAAAGTTCTCATGCCATCTTGTTGCAAGACTTTAATTTTAGGTGTATGTTTGGCATCTAATTTTGAGGAGGCCAAATCCAATCTCAAGGCAAAGTCTTGTACATTTTCATTTTCTTCTTGTTTAATGTAATCCAGAGCAGCAAGACCATCAGTTGAATCATCTGTATCATAGATCTTTCTTAAGAACTTAATTATTACATGATACGGTTTGTAAAATAGATCTCTATCTGCTTCAATTAATTTTTGAGCTTTTCCTTCAAGTTTAGACATTAAGAGATTTTTTATTTGTCCATCATTTAACGGGTTAGAATTTACGGTTACTAGGAATCTGGAATACCACGAATTCCACAAGATAGAATTACATTCTCCCAAAAAACAAGGCATGTTGTTTATAAAGGCATTAGTTGTTTGAGGATTACTGGCTATTGATGCTCTTCCTTGAGTCTGATTCCATATTACCATCTCTTCAGGAGTGGGGGTCTCTAATGTTCCAAGTAAGGTATTAGAAAGTACTGATTTTCTAATTTCCCTGGACTCATTTAATTTCATAGTTCTTTCTGCAGCCTGTTGCTGTATCATTGGAGAGACTAAAATATTATTCTTTTCAGTGAGGGCTCTTTGTGCATCAGCAATAATTTTTAAACTGTCTTGAATATATTTTTCCATGGTTGACAATTCTTCAATATTAGACTCAAATTGGCTGATTTGATGTCTTATAGCATAAGCTCTTATGGCACTGGCATTCGGTAATTCGCTTCTATGTTTAATAATATTTTTTTGGGTTTCATTAATGGTTCTTTGCAGATAAGCAGCTTGTTCTTGTGGCAAAAAAGTTAAATATTCTGCAGGAAGGCTGTTTGCTTGATAACTTTCAGAAAAGCTACTAGAAGCCTGAAACGAGGTGGAAGGCTTGGGATCTTGGGTGATTCCTAGGTTGGAGAGTAAATCTTGATTGCCTGGTGCAACTTTTGGAACCTTAGACGGGATTTTGGTAGGTTGGATTGGCGGAGGATTATTTTCATTGAGGGGGATAAGGTCTCCTGATGCTTCGGCTCCTGGTACAGCCATTTATTTTTACTTTTATTAGAAATGTTTAAGTCGACACTTTTTTAGTCGTCGTTTAGTCCTTGGGGATCTCTAGCTAATCTTTCTTGAGTCTCCTCAGGGGTTTCAAAATCTATGGGTCGCGTTAATTTTACGTACGTACTGCGAGTGGTTTGCTGTGGAGTGTTTTCTCTTTGGGTTTGCGTGTTAGGTCCGTAGGCACTTGCGAATAATTTTTTATTAAATTGCAGTTATATTCAGTAGCTTTTTGTGCACTGGTTTTATTTGGTGCACTAGAATTTTGAGTTACCGGGGTGTCTTTTATTTGTGTAGACATATATTATTTGGCTACTCTCTTCCAAAAATATGGAAATTTAATATAGAATAAAGTAGATCTTTTAGTCGTTAGCTATTACGTTCTAATTTTAAGATATAAGGTATAAAAACCTGTTGTCCTTTTTTAGAAGCGACGTTCCTTTGTGCAAGACTGCTTTGCGATGCAGTTGTCTCCTTTTGCTTGTTGGTTTTGCGATCCTCTTTTCTGGCACTGAGCACTCACCAAGAGATGCTCCTCGCCACTAAGGCAGAAATCCACTTAGGATTAGAAGGACTCACTCAGATGCGCTTGTTTCTCAAATTTTAGCCACTTAGGCAAAAATGTTTTCAGCACTCACACAGACGTGCTCATAAGCCACTAAGGCAGTATATCTTTTGTCACTCACACAGATATGCCTCTCAAGCCACACAGGCAGCACTCACACAGACGTGCTCATAAGCCACTAAGGCAGTATATCTTTTGGCACTCACACAGATATGCCTCTCAAGCCACACAGGCTGTTTCTGGCTCACTCAGAACCTTTTTGCAAGTTCACTTAGAACTAGTTTGTCACTTAGACTCTTTCCGTGATAATCTTCACTTTTCTCACTCAATTGTCTTCCACTTTAAGTGGGATCTAGGATTGTTATTGACTGGTTATTGACCAGCACTCACCCGGCGCAAAAGAGGATGACCAACAGCGCCAATTTTGTTGTCGTACAATATGGTTTTACAATCAATACAAAATTCTTAGTTCGTGTTGAAAACCTTTAAGAGGATGACCACAAAATTTGTCAATTTATTTAACCAAGGTTTGAACCTCTTTTACCAGGTGGATCCTGGACCTAATACTTTAAGTATTCAAGACAATTTTTATGATAATAAACACACGCAAGTTTGACTTACAAGTATTTATTCAGCTCCGATATATACGCGCATACAGTTCTCTCTGAGGGTATCTTTACCACTGCTTTCTACTGGGCCTTGCACTGCCTTTTATTAACTTTAGAGAAACCAGACAGTATAGGGTCATCGCTCGGCAATGACCATCCAGCCAGACAAAGAAAGGAGACACACACGTATTCCGCAACACAGTATTTGTTAAATTTATGGGGCGGTCGACTGCCTGGGGAGAATTGCAATTAGTACAGGTAACAAGGGAAACTCAGTTGCGCATGCATGTGTGGCCATCCACATTAATGAGTGGGGCGAGGGGCGAAGGAAAGTTAGAGCACGGTTTTAACCAGCTGACAACAATCCTCATTGCCCACATTGAGGCAAAGTACCAGATAGAGTCCTTTATGAGGACAAGATATGCTACGAGCTACTATTAAGGTTCCACAAAGGCCATTAGAAACGTACAATGCACAGTTTCCAACTTTTTCTGCAGATTTACTTGACAGTTTAGCAAATAGCAACTTTTGAGACTTTCTGGGTATTTTGCTGCTTTCCAAACGATACAATCAAAAAGATTCAGGTTCTTCTATTTGATGAATCTGGGAACATCTAACTTGTCTTCAATGAGCACTTTCCCTTAAAAATGATACGCGCATTTTGTTCAAATGTACACACTTTTTGCCAAACGATACAATCAAAAAGATTCAGGTTCTTCTATTTGATGAATCTGGGAACATCTAACTTGTCTTCAATGAGCACTTTCCCTTAAAAATGATACGCGCATTTTGTTCAAATATACACACTTTTTGCCATAAGATAAACGGGCATGCAGAATCCTGAGTACATCTAACCTGAGGATTCCCTCAAATTTGTGACCATGCATAGGAAAAATTACGAAGCACCCTCGAGTTAGAAAAATGTTATTTATGTACAAAGAAATATACAATACTCCATTCACAGGCATCTCTCTGCCTTTGATATAGTAGCAATAGAAATGTCAGATGCCATGGGAGTCAATTCAGCTTTCAAGGTATTGGGGGATAAAAGAGAAATTTCCAAACCTGAATCCAATAGGAATTTTGAGGGGAAGCGGGTTGCATCCGTTGAGAGAAGGACGACCAGCAACTTTGCAGCAGCTGCTGATCAAGTTCCGGTCAATATTCATTTCCTGAGCATGACGTTGTAGGTTTGTTGATATAGCCCTCTGGAAGGAGCTTTTCTTCCTTGTTGTCGTCACCTTCCTCATTTTCGTTGAAGTCCTCACTTTCTTCCACAAAATTCACTGCATGACGCCCCTTTCCGCGTCCACAACCATGCCCTCATGTATTTCCACGATTTGATGGGTGCCCTCTCTGGGTGCTCTGTCCACCAGCAAACTTTGGCGCTTGGCCCTCCTTTTCAGGGGCTAAGTACACCAATTCTTGCGTTGTTGGCTTTGCTGTCACCTTACTTTGAGCGCAACACTTGCTGCAAAAGTGACCCTTTTGGCCGCAATTATAGGAAATTGTTGCGGCTCAAATGTCAGGTACATTAGTTCCACCATAGGTAGTTGGAGGGGTTTGGGGACGCAAATGGGAGATTTGATGTAGAGAGGAGGATTGAGAGGAGTCTAAGTCTCTTTCTTGGTCCTCCACTGAGATCCCAAATCTGAGGGCGGTCTTGAAGTTGTCAAAAGTGATTTGTATTGCTTTGGCAATCTTGGGCACAAGTCCGTCCATAAATGTTGAGAGTAGAAATCCTTCAAGAAAGTCCTGTTTGCCTTTATACTCCCAGCACTCCTTCACATAGAAGGGATTTGGTAAGAGGGCTGCAGGTTTATTTTCTCAGCAAATCACTTTTAATTTACTGGGGGCGTTGCCCAGAAGACAGTTCCCTGCCTTTCTCACTCTGGCCACAAAAGTCTGCACCTGCTTGCCTTGCTGAGCTTGACGCATTCTTTTTAGGTCCTTCAGGAGATTGGTTAGGACTTGTCTTCCAAACATATCCTGTAACATTTTTACTATTACTCTATAATGGGCTGATGTCAGCCCTTGAATTGATGTTACATAGATTTGTGCTTCTCCCCTTAGTTTACTCAACAAATTGGACCGGATGCTCTCATCCAAGTAAACACCATCATACAGGGCACTTTGGAAAGTAGCCCACCACTCTTGCCAATTAAAAGGACCACTTCCATCAAAATGCGGGATTTGATTCATTGCGATCAACGCTTGCTGAGTGCTAACACTTGGCAATCGGGACTTTTTAAAATGTTTGACATTATAAAAAACCACTTTGTCTGCACTTGGTTCAGTCAGTTGGCCTAAGCTTAATTTGTTAGCAACCAATGCCTGCCTAATCCCCATTCCATCAGCAAAGTTGCACTTCTTTATTTTTAATTCTTCTTCAAGCTGCTTGGAAAACATCAATAATTGGGAGTCCTCAATAGCCTTTTTGTGAAGACTAATCTCCATGAGATTGGGCTCTAGAACTTCCAAAATTGTTGTCACAGTTGCCCGTGGACCGTTGGCAGCTTTAATGTCATCAATTCTTTTCTGCATCGCCATTCTAACTTCCTGAGAGGGAGCAGGGGTTGTATTAAGTTGACCCATTAATCGTTCAATCTCTTTTTCCAATTCCGCTTTCCTCTTAGCGGCCACTTCTGACTGTTCCTTGCGGGACATTTAGAGCAATTTCCTATCCACAAAAGCGTTCACATGTAAAACTTGCGACATGTTGAGGGAAGAGACGTTTGCGGAAGTCCCAGTTGCCATTGTGCAAAATTACTTTTATGTTCACTTCTAGTTCACTTGTCAAGACACGGCTTTTGAGGGCACTTTTCAGGGGCACCTGCAGGAATCTGGAGCACTTGTTGTTTCTTACTTTTTCTTCAAAAACGTCAAATGTTGTAAATTCTGACACGTTTAGCTTTGTGGGCTCTTAGCTTTTTTCACTTTAGCTTTTGCACTTTTAGCTTTACAAGCACTCACCCCAGGTAGAAAAGAAACCTCAGCCTTGCCAAATTATGTTAACCTAAATTGGCGAAAGAATAAATTTAAGACACTTTTGCACAGAAAGAAACATATTTCTTTCTTAAGCCATTAATCTAGAATCTAAACTTTCCAGGACAACTTTTTGTCAAGAAGATTTCAAGTCTTTACAGCCAGGTTAAAGTGAATATAGACTTCTCGTGATAAGTGAATACGTATATTTCTCTGAGCTACAGCAAACAAGAGTCAAACCAGCAATGAATGCTGACACATACACTTTGCAGTACCTTTATAGATTTGGAATAACCCAGACATGCTTGCGCAACTAAAACAGGACAGCAGGAAGGGGGCTGGGCAAATGGCTGGGAACCAGACAGTGCATTTAGGGAATGCGGTGTCCTTGTCTGCTTCGGGGCAGCGAGTTGCTAAGCAGATATTGCAAATACAGAGAGCAGTATTATCAACATGACACAGGACATGCTAAAGATATAACTATTGGTGACAGTGGCCAGAATGCTTTGGGTGGCATTGTATATCATAGGTGTTATCCTATTTCCTGAGAAATACAAGAAGCGGTGAATCTTAAATAAATTCTTACTATTACATCTAACAGCAAGTTTATTACCGACCTCAAATCTAGGGAAAACTAATTCTATCCTGGTCTTTTGATTGTTGTCTTCCGCATACTTTGCAGGTCAGAAGGATTTTTAACAGTGTTATCCTTATTTTAGAAAGATCAATAAAAGACACTGTCACAGTTCAAGAAGAACGTCTTCTTCTGGACGCGATTAATCCAATAAAGATTTTACTTTCCAAGAATAAACTTTCGTCGAGAAGATTTCTTTCCTATAGCCCGAGTTTCTAAGTGAATAAAGACTTCTCGTTATAAAGACGTGAGTTCGTATATTTCTATGTGACTGCAACAAACGCCAGACCGACAATGAATACCGAATATACACTTTGCGGACCTTAAATAGATTCAGATTGAACCAGACATGCATGATGCAATTCAGTCTGGAAAACAGAAATGGGGACGGGGAATGACCGTAAACCAGATACTGTAAAAGTACGCGTCATGACCTCCTCAGATTCGGATCTGAGTTGCTATGCAGAAAGTATTGTTACGTTTTGGGACGTACCAAAAGTAAAGCTAGGAAGTGTCATTATAAACCTATCATAGGACACTCATACTAATATTTGATGACAAACTGGCCCCTGACAAATTTGAGAAAAGTTCCACTCTTTTCAAGTTCAAAAGTCAAGTGAAATGTTTCCAAAAGAAGTGTACTGCCAAGTGAACTCAAGAATATTGATGATTTAGAAATATTTTGACAAGCCTGGGCATTGATTCCCATATGGCCATCAATTTCCAGCAAAATTCTGCATCAGGAAAGATTTTTTGCCTACCACACATTTTGTGGGGCACCCTGTGCTCAAGAATTCACACAGATGCTGGGAGTTCATCCAGGTCTCTGAGAACTGGAATGTGGCAAAAGTCACACACTGGAATGGAAACAAGTTCTCAAAACTTGATCTATGCCTTCTTGAGACATGATTGAGAGCAAATTGGCTCATTTCAGTCTCTTTTCTGGAAGGGTTCACATCTCTCCAGGTAAGAATTTTGCAAGGTTTTTCTGAGTGTCCATTGATTCTAGGCCCTTGGTGAAACTTCCCATGTTGTTTCTAAATAGTTTTTAACCCCCTTGTAGGTGTTTTCTTGCGTTAGAAAAAGAAAAAACGGCGGCATCGTACGAGACGACAATTTAAAAAAGATTGACGCGGTGCCCAGAATCTGACATTTTCAGCACCAGGAAGGTTCAGGGAGTGACCAGTGGTCTACAAGGGAGTGTCAGACATCAATTTCAATCAATTTGAGCAAAGCAATGGGATTCTGCAGCATCATAGCAGTGACATCTACCCTCTTCATGGTAAGTGACCTCAAAAGAAAATTCCAAACACAGCTTTCAATATTCTTGAAAATTTTCAGGTGTCGTCCCTGCATCAGGTTGGAGGCTGTGAGGAAGTTGGAGGAAGACTGGTGTGCATTGATGCCTGTGATGTCAAAAATTAAGCCAGGGCATTATGACTTCACCATAGACTTTCAAGGATCCAAACTGGACTTGTCCTCTGTGGCTTACAAGGGTTTGAAGGTTGGTTGTTTCTCTTTTTCCTTTCATCCTGTAAAATATGAACAGACTAATCAGTTCCTTGAAATAATTTTCAGAAAGTCAAGTTGTACAAAAGGACTTTCTGCAGGGGCAGACCAACTGGCCTGGAGGGTGTCATTGACCCTTGGGACTTCTGCTTCTTCAAACCAGGAATTGAGTAGTTTTCAGCTTTTCTATTTTTCTCTTCTAGTTTTTTAAGTGCAGATTAACAGAATTCTATTTTTTCAGAAAAACCAGCAGAGACAGACAAGACTGCTATGGAGGTTACCAAGGAAGAGGCTCTTCAACAAAATTCTCTGGACTTCCAACCTCCATCCTTAGTTCCTGAAGAGAAGTTGGAAATGCCAATGACATCTACTGAGGATCCTCTCCAGGACATCAGTGTACAGAGTGTCACTCAGTCTCCTTCAGTCACTACACTGGAGCAGAGCATAACTTCACCCATGGCGCCTTGGATTCTGTCAAGGACTTCTGCTGTTCCCAGGGTCACGGGGGCTACTATTCCATCAGCTGGTTTGGGTTCTCCATTGCCCACATCACCTCCAGCTGAGATTCCAAACGTGACCTTTATTCCGTTCGTGACTTCTCCTCCACTGGTTGGATCAACAAAGCCATCCTTGGGTGATGAAAACCCTCAACTTGTTTATGCAATGGGTGGTTGGATTCCATCGGGACCCACCATGGTAGCTGTTCAAAAAACTACAGAGATAGATAATTTCTCCAAAGTCATGAATGACTTGGGTAATGTCTCTCGGGTGAACATCTCTGCCAAGTTTGCGAATGGCACCATTGTCCATGCTGTGGTCCCTTCTTGGCTTTTACAAGCCTTCATCTGGTTGGTTGGCGTTCTGGGCATAACCTCACCAATTGCCTTCGGGATTTTCTGTTGCTGCCAAAGGTTCAAGGTTAAGGTGTGTAGTTTAGTGCTCACCTTTAGTATTTCGAATCTAAACCTGGTTTTTGGGTTGTCTGCTTGCTTTTGCCTGCTTTTGATTAAAAGAAGGATGAAGAGTCAAAAGAAAAAGGCCATAAGCGTAGTAAGAGGGAATCTCGGTCATTTCCAAATCCTTCTTTCAAGGAGGAGATTGAGATGGCCGAATTACCTTCATTGGCCACTATTCGACCCTTGATGGCTTCTTTCCGTAAGTTTTGCATGACTGGCCTTGCTTCTGCTTTTTGTTGCGTTCTTCTGTTTTCTCAGGTCCGGCCCGAGCAATTGAGTGCAGCGGAGGTCTTTGCGCGTCTGGGCTGGCCTCTCCTGCGTGCTTGGATGCTGAGGAGGCTCAATTCTATAGGCCTCCACCTATTCCGGAGGTGGTTCAACCCAACAATGTTAATGAGAATATCAGCCTGGACAGTTTCCATACTGTGGATGTGGTGTAAATGCGCGCAATATTTTATGTTGTTGATGCGCGATAGAGAGAATTATAGATAGGAGGACCTTCAATAAAGATATTGTCCTCCGACTTTTTAAGCTAGGAGGCAGCAAATAAGAGAGGCTGTTGCTTGTAACTGGTTTATTTTCATTGTTAGCCTTTTAAGTAGACAATGACAACACACCAGTAGTTGTATTCATTTTCAGCCTAGGATAAGTTTTTGGTTTGGGGGCAACGCAAACAGGAGTATTAGTTGGAACAAGTTCGATTGTAGCACCCACATCATGCATAGCAATTGCCTCTAAGGGCCTTCTCTGTTTAATTACATACGTCACCTTGGCAATACAAAAATACAGAATAAACGCCAAGATCAGGGTTAATAATATGATTAATATAATAAGATAAATGTACCCATTGTCGCGAAAATGAACTTGTAAAGCGCT